>JAJLZD010000039.1:0-18659 GCA_030571975.1 Yamadazyma olivae | reverse complement strand
GATTTGTATACTAGTACTGATATTGTTGGCGATTGTCCTGAATGTACCGAATACACCACTACTATCACCACTACCGATGCTGATGGTAACCCAACTACTGAAACCGGTGTTGTTATCGTAACCACCGATTCAGAAGGGGATTTGACTACTAGCACTGACATTCTTGGTGATTGTCCTGAATGTACTGAATACACTACTACTATCACCACTACTGATGCTGATGGTAATCCAACTACTGAAACCGGTGTCGTTATTGTCACTACTGACAGCGATGGTGAATTGACCACTAGTACTGATGTTGCAGGTGATTGTCCTGAATGTACTGAATACACTACTACTATCACCACTACCGATGCTGATGGTAATCCAACTACTGAAACCGGTGTTGTTATCGTCACAACTGACAGTGATGGTGATTTGTATACTAGTACTGATATTGTCGGTGATTGTCCTGAATGTACCGAATACACCACTACTATCACTACTACCGATGCTGATGGTAACCCAACCACCGAAACTGGTGTTGTTATTGTTACTACTGACAGTGATGGTGATTTGTATACTAGTACTGATATTGTCGGTGATTGTCCTGAATGTACCGAATACACCACTACCATCACCACTACCGATGCTGATGGTAACCCAACCACCGAAACCGGTGTTGTTATTGTTACCACCGATTCAGATGGTGAATTGGTCACTAGTACTGACATTATTGGTGATTGTCCTGAATGTACCGAGTACACCACTACTATCACTACTACCGATGCTGATGGTAACCCAACTACTGAAACCGATCTCGTTATCGTCACTACCAATTCAGACGGTGACTTATACACCACAACTGAAGTCATAGAATGTCCTGTCTGCTCAGATTATACTACTTCATTCACCACTACTGATGGAGAAGGCCATGTTTCAACTGGTATTTGTGATGTTGTGGTAACAACTGATGAAGAAGGTGATGTTGTTACATACACCCATCCAATTCTGTCAACAGCATCAGTTGTTTGTGTCAAAGGTCAATGTGCTACTGTTACTGCTACTGAAGAATGCCCAATTTGTACCAAATATGAGTCAACTATCGTAACTACTGACGAAGCAGGTGTTACCGTAACTGTTCCATGCGATGTTAGTGTTGGTACTGATTCAGTAGGCGAAGCTACTACTGATTATGTCGTTCATAGTTGTGAAGTATGCTCAACATACGCATCTGAGGTAGTTGAAGGAGAATCGACTGTTACCGTTGATGTTACAGTTACTACTGATTCTGCTGGTCAATTGACCACAATCGCCCCAATTTCAATTTCCCAGTCCATCCCAAGTGGATCAACATCACCTTCATCTTCAAGTCCGGCTACTGCCAGTGATGCTGAAGGTTCAGCTTCAAGCATAAAGTATTCTAACTGGTTATTAGGATTCGCTGGTGCTGCTTTATTACTTGTATAATATTTTTAAAATTTTTGATACCCTTTTCGATTATTCATTACTGGTTTTGTTCAATTTTTCTTTCAAAGACGTTTATTATAGATTCTTATTGAACTCGTTCACATTTCGCGTATTTTATATTTTAATATCATAGTTTATATTTTAATTTACAAATTTATTATATCTGATAATCTATTTGGTCTCGCCTAATATGACTTTTATATAATACAAATGTTATGGAGGAAAATGTAGTGATACTAATGATGATATCATTTTTATGCTTTTTTACCCCCAAAAAACCACGTTCTATAAATCGACTTGCCAAAAATACACATCCTATCTAACACTTTTTCATCATAAAAATAACTTTATAAATGTTACAGATACATGATATCATATCTCCTGATGGGTTTGTAAACAGTTTTTTATGCGACGCCTTGCGCCAAATTTGCGGATAATCACCTTCACATATTTGAGAATGGAAAATAGTATTATAAATTGGGTTCACGCTTATTTTAAGTAACATTAACAGATAATCTCAAAAATGGGCAATGAAATCGTTGTTTTGGGATCAGGTATCGTTGGGTTATATACTACTTATTGTTTAATTTTCGAAGCCAATGTGGATCCTTCAACAATTACAATAGTAGCTGAGTTTTTACCAGGAGATCAATCTACGATGTACACATCCCCATGGGCAGGAGGTAACTTTTCGTGTATATCTCCTTCTGATCCAAGCACTTTGGCATATGATAAATTTACATATCAAAACTTGTCCAAAATTCAAAACAAATTAGGTGGTCCAAGTTGTGGTTTAGATAACAAACCAAGTACCGAATATTGGGATTATTACCCTGGAGATGAAAAAATGAACTCTTTGAAATCTTACCTAAAAGATTTTGAAGTTTTGGAAGATTTACCAGAAGGTGTCAAATATGGTATTAAATATTTATCATGGAATTTTAATTGCCCTGTTTTCTTACAAAATATGGCCAACTTTTTGAATAGAAGCAGCGTTACGATAATCAGGAAGAAGTTATCACATATTTCACAAGCTTTCTTAACTACGGATTCGAAGTATGTATTCAATTGTACTGGTATCGGTGCTTCTAGATTGGGGGGTGTTGTAGATACTAAAGTGTATCCAACAAGAGGACAAGTTGTTGTTGTTAGAGCTCCGCATATTCAAGAGAACAGAATGAGATGGGGTAAAGATTATGCCACTTATATCATTCCAAGACCTCACTCTAATGGTGAATTGGTGTTGGGTGGGTTTATGCAAAAAGACAATTGGACTGGTGATACTTTTGGATATGAAACTGAAGATATTCTTGACAGAACTACTACCTTGTTATCGAAAATTAATGATAAGCCGATTGATATAGTAAGGGTCGCTTCAGGTTTAAGACCCAGTAGACACGGGGGTCCAAGAATTGAAACTGAAAGGGGCGAGGATGGTAAGATAGTTATCCATAATTATGGTGCTTCTGGATATGGTTACCAATCAGGGTATGGTATGGCATATGAAGCAGTGAAACTTTATCAAAGAACAGTGAAATCAAAACTTTGAAAGCTTTTCTTGTAAATATTTTGAATAGATATTGTTATTTAATCCAATCACAATTAGTATTATTGTATGGTTATAACCGATCCCTTCAATTAGCATCGACTCTTTAGGCCATAATATTGCTCCACAATTTCTCATATACATGGACATCAGCGAATTTTGACAATTCAAAGATCAAACCCTTGATAAGAAAATTAGTCTGTTAAAAATAGATTCTTCACTTGAAATCATATCTCACTCACAATATTTTATAATTATGAAGTCATAAAAATTCAAAATGGAAAGAGTAAGCAATGGGCCGAATCTATTAGAGGAAATTCATGAAACTCAATAGAAATAGTTAGCGATAGACATGTATATTAATAATTCAACTCCTATTTCATTGGATGATTCTTATCTAATCAGCTTCATAAGGGCCATTTTTCTGCTCTCGCATTTGACCTTGACCAAAAGTTTTCTATACAATTTAGGAAGCGGGGCGGTTATCCATATTTTTTCTCTGATTCTGCATCTTTGGATCTATAGGTGACTAAAGCTTCTTTTTCCAAAGATCCTACGGTCAAATACCAAATTTTCAATTTCTTCTACTACATCATCAACCAGGGCAAAGATTTATGTATTGCAGCCTGAACAGCCAGTTCTATTTACCTTCAATAGTAATAACTATTGCAGATAAGTATACCCGTAAGCTATTATTATGTCCTGTGTATCCAAAAGCAGAATCAAACCAATTCGGTACTAGTATGCATCCAATGCCATGGACTAATACGGGTGTCAATATAAAACTGTACCTCCTTCTAGTAAAGTCTTTATTGATATAATCTTGAGACTTAATAATGTAACAGAACAGAGCAAGAAGGATGTTGTTACTTTTAAACTACTTTTAGGAATTTCAACAAAATGAGAAGCTATTTTTGCAAAAATAACAAATCATATCAACATTTTTATAGAACAAGAAAAAGACGATTTGGAACACCGAAAAAGAAGTGTTTAAACAATCCAGTATTCATATAATGATACAATCTTCAAATATGAAATCTTGGAGCAGTAGTTTTAGTTATAATTTCCGCTGACATAAGCGAAGCACTAATCAAATCTCTTCAAACAGAAAATTTGCAACAAATGTAAAAGGTATAAGGGACTGAACCAAGTCCATCTACTTAGAATATGCATGTTGGAAACATAGACTAAATCAAAAAAGGTATTTCAGATGGTTGTGTTTTCGTTGTCTTTTTTGTAAAAGTAGTTTCTGGCATGAATAGATAGAAATAGTGTCATAAGCGTTCGACAAATCTACTTTGTGATCCATTTTATGAAGATAGTATCTGATATTTCAGTCATTTTGGATAGAATTCTAATAGATTATTGGTGACATCAGATCGTTAAATTTATAGTTTAAGAATGCTTAGAGGGGCTTAAATCGGATCTTGAAGAGAAGGCAATTAAAGACAATAGAATATAATCCTACAGTTTAATCCGATAAATTTATAGTTTAGAAACCTAGTAGCTAGTTCTAATTTGTCATATGAATGACATCAAATATTTAGTCAGTGTGAAAACTTACATTTGGTATTCTTCTGAAAAATACTTATTAAAGAAAAAACGGCAATTTTTCACAGAAATCAAACTCAATGGATCACAATTGCAATTAATTATAGGGGAACTCGTGTAGCTGCATACAAATAGAGGAATTTATAGATAACGAAATCGCTTCCTATTATGGCTTATCATTTCTGATAGCAATCGGATCGCCGGACTCAAACCGGTGTTTTGGTTGAGATAGAAGATGATAGTTGTATATAAACCAAAGGAATTGTAGAAAACTTCACACTGAAAGGTTATTGTACATTTGAACATCTACAATGCTTTACATCAATTGTACTTTGATCACAGTTAATAAGAACAGAGAAATCATCAAAGATGCTGGCATTTATGTTGTTGATAACATAATAAAAGAAGTTGGTAAAGCGAAAGAATTGGTCGCAAAATATCCTGATGTGGAGCAGTATGACTACAAAAATCAAATTGTATTGCCTGGTTTAATTGCTCTTCATGTTCATTTAGCTCAATCACTTTTACGTACATGTGCCGACGATTTACCTTTGATCGAATGGCTTTGCGATAGAGTATGGTGTATGCAAGGCTGTTTCACTAAAGAAGATGGATATGTGGCTTCCAAATTAACAATCGCTGAAATGTTAAAGTCAGGTACCACAACATTTGTTGAATCTTTGTTTGCTGAAAGATACGGATTTGAAGGGGCAGTAAAAGCGGTTGTTGAATCTGGTATTAGGGGTTGTATAGGTAAAGTTGTTATGGATCAACCAAGGTATGCGACTCAAGAAGGAATCTCCATGCATCCAGGGTTGATTGAAGATGAGGAATCATTACCAAACGCTGTCGACTGTTTTGAAAAGTATGACGGTGAAGGAAATGGTAGAGTTGAAGTTTGGTTTGGAGCTAGGACTCCAGGCGGTGTTTCTGAAGATTTATATCGTAAAATGGTAAAAATTGCAAGGGAAAAAGACATTGGTGTTACAATGCATTGTGCAGAAGTTAAAGCTGACACAGATTTTTTTGCTTCCAAAAATCATTCGGCTATGACTTATTGTAAGGAATTGGGTTTATTAGCACCAAGAACAGTTTTAGCTCATATGGTTCATTTAAACGACGAAGATATTGAAATATTAAGCGGTACCGGAGCTTCTGTTGCACATTGTCCCACTTCCAATGCTAAACTTGGAAGTGGTATCTGTAGAGTTAAAGAATTACTTGAGCATAATGTACCTGTTGGGATTGGATGTGATGGTTCTCCGTGTAACAATGTTATGGATCTTCTACAAGAAATGAAACTTGCTTCCTTGTTACCTAAAGCTATTCACGGAGACCCATCTTTAGTTCCAGCCGAACAAATTATTGAAATGGCTACAATAGTTGGTGCAAAAGCAATTGGGAAAGAAAAGGAACTTGGTTCAATTGAAATTGGAAAAAAAGCTGACTTCATATCTATAAATTTAAATAATAAAATCTATGCACAACCCATGAGAGATCCAGTTTCAATGGTAGTCTATATTGCCACAGGCAATGATGTTGATACCGTTGTTGTTGATGGAAAAATGGTAGTTGAACATGGCCAACTTCTAACTATTGATGAACAACAACTTATCAAAGATGCTAATATACATGGTGAGCAAGTAAGGTTAAGAGCTAAAATTGAACCTGAGCCTAGATGGTCAGCTATATAGTACAATTATATATATCACTTTTCAAACTTCAAAACTCTGTAAGCCGTCATGCGACAGAAGCCGTAGCATAGGCTATTCTTCCTCTTTTTATTTAAAACCTCGTCTCTCTATGCTCGATTACATCACTTCAACTAGTTTTGCTGCACTTATATGCAGGGTGTCAATACTGGAAGGATTTAATTGAATGAGCAGTCCTAATAAACTTTGCTACTTTGTAGAGGAGATAAACAAGGTTATCCGATGATTTAGAACTCCATAGCTTCAGATTCATATAAATTGGTGAAAAACCTACGTTCTTTTTACTATACAATTTTCAAATGGCTCTTCCCTCAGAACAAGAAATTCGAGCTCATATACTTTTACTTGAAGCTTTCAAGTCTTTACACTACCAAACTATAAGAAAGAAATCTACTCCAGATTTTAATAGTAAGATCTGGCAGCTATATATCACAGATTCGACTAGAACTTTCATAATATTCGTTAACGCTTTAAAAGCAATATATCCTGATAAACAAAGCCTATTTAGCTTTTTAGACTCACTTGTGATTCCGTTGAATGTTTTAATTATTTGGCATTCATTTCTTTTGAATCCCAAATCGTTCTATGATAATTTTGAATATAATGATTTTCCTGAATTTGCTGAATACCCTTTTCCTCTTATCAGAGTGGGGAGCATGATTGAAAATAAGGTATATCAACCAAATGAATTTCCTGCTTTTGATGCTTTCATGAGCAAGTTCTTAAACTCCAACTTTAGTTCACTTGACGACTTTGATTTTGAAGAAATTGTTTATCCGATACATTGCCCTAAATGTACACAATTAATTACAAGACTGAACCTTTTCCGTAAGGAAAATGATGGATTTGGTGACCAATTTTTTAATGTTCGTTCAGAGAAGAATTGTTGTGGTTCCTTATCTTTAGGAGTTAATCATCAATTTTTAAGATCTATGAAATTGGTTAAAGATTGTAAATCAAAAAGATATTTACCAGGTATGACGAAGTATTTCAATTCTGACATTACTAAATCTAATGAAGATATTATGAAAGAAGATTGGAAATTGAAAGAATTTATTTTGAAGAGAGAAGATGAATTAAGTGAGTGTTACATCGAACAATTTGTCAGGAACTATAAATCCCAGTTTTCTATTAAGCAAATTATGATTTTAAGAGAATATATTGAAAGTAATTTGATTCTGTACACTTTAAAGGCTCCAAGAATCGAGATTCATGAAGATTTAGTAGCTTGTACTTTGAGGCAATTCAGATTCGTTGATAAAATCCATCTTTCCAACTGGTATGAGAGTATCAATAAATCCAAGGAATCCGTAGTTAGTACTGCAATCGAAAGGTATGAAAAATTCTTTGCATTAATGAAACGTTCCACCCACCCGATTGTACCAACAATGGATATTGATTTAGTTTGGCATACTCAGCAATTAAACCAACCACAATATTTCAACTATTCCACGTTGATTACCGGCACAATAATTGACCATAATGATAAAATTGAATCGGATAGATTAGATTCAGCTTTTAAAAAAACGACAGAAATATTCAAAGAAACTTTCAAAGAAGATTACACGTTCTGTCTGTGTTTTTACTGCAAAAGGACCAGAAAAAGACTGTTTCTTAAACTGAAACCACCTTTATTGAAGTCAGGAGCTAATCATCATATCAGTTTTCACAATCAGATAGATGTACCTACACTAGATAGTGTAGGAAGTAAAATATATCCTTGGAAAGGAGAAGGTGACTTTATCAATCACAATTATATCACAAATCCCGTAGTGCCAGCCAATGAAAGGAACATAAATCATGTTGTATTATATACCAACGGAAAAAATGTTGAATGTGTTGATTTCGCTAGTGGATGTGGAGGAATCAACCCAAATGTAAAGAATTCCGTAATTGATGATCCAGTGGCAGATTTGGGAAGCACATCAGGTAATGTTTTTGCTTGGGCTGTTGATTCTGCAGATGCAAAATATTGTCATGATCCTAATGCTTCAATCAAGGAACTGAAAGGGCCGTCTTTGGGTAGCGGTGGTGGAGCAATTAATATTAGTATGTGATTTTATAGTAATTTTATAGTTCTTTTATCTACTCTGCTCGTTCCTAGATTTCAATTACAAGAGATATATTTAAACCAAGTGAATAAACAAAATTTTCATTAACACATATATAGACATCATACTACTCAACATGTTCGATATCTTCTTTAAACTCATCAATGGATTGAGTTTCGAATTTTCTACCAGTCTCAAGAATTTCCACCTTCTCTTTCAAATCAAGAGCATAGTTTCTTGATGGTTTCCAACCAGGAACAAAATATGGTGCATCATTCCAATATTCATCCGAAATTTCGAGTGGAATTCTTCTGGTTTCAGGCAAGAAACACCAAAAGAATACTGCATTTGAAGCACAACAAATACAGAAGGTAAAATAAAAACGATAACCAACTTTTTCCATTGCAATTGATGTCACCTGGCCAAACATCGTATTAAATGCAAAAGAAACCATTGTAGCCAATGACACACCTTTGGATCTCATTTGTAAATTGAAACTTTCAGAAGGAATGACCCAAGAAAGAGGGCCAATTCCATAGCTAAATACAAAATTATAAATCCAAGTACTAGCAATAAAACCAATCTGTGCTGGCTTACTGGTAGTAGTTTCTGCAGGGAACTTAGCCATTAAAATGGTAGCGACAACAAAGCAAAGAGAACTAAGGACATTTGCTGTAATTAAGACCCATCTTCTTCCCGTGAAATCGACTGTTAAGAAACATAAAGCCTGTGCAATCAAAGCAATAATGGAATTTATTGATTGATAAAGTAATGTCTGACTAGTACTTAAGCCCAAGTTACCGAATATTGTTGGACTATAGTATTGGATTGAAGAAACACCAGTTAATTGCACAGATGCTTGTAATGCACAACATAAAACTACTCTTCTTGCTCTATCCTTAGTTGCAAAAAGCCCTAACCAACTGACAGTTGGATTGGATTTTTCGAACTCGACTTCTTCAATGATTTCTTCATATTGTGCTCTAGTCTCTGAGTCATTAATATTACCATGGGAATGCAACTTAGCAAGTGTAATTAATGCTTGGTCTCTTTTCCCATGAGCCGCCAACCATCTAGGGCTTTCAGGGAGGAAATAAGTTGCAAAAAATAGTAAGCCGATAGGAACAACTTGAAGACCTAAAGGAAGTCTGAATTGCTTTTCACTTCCTTCAAGACCAATGTAACTCCCATATGCAATCCACGAGGCTACCAAGGCACCGATTCCCAAGAAAAATTGTTGAAGGGATGTTACAGTACCTCTTATTGAAGGATGACTTAATTCGGCTTGAAACAATGGGATAATCATACAAAAGATTCCCACAGCAATACCAGCAATGAATCTCCCGGCTATTAGCATACCGATATTAGTACAGGCAGCCTGTACAACCCCTCCTAATATAAACACTAAACAGGCAACGCTAATAGTAAATTTTCTTCCTATATAATCCGCTAAATAACCTCCAAAAAAAGCCCCAAAAAAAGCTCCTCCAGTGAATACCGAAACGACAGCACTAGTTTCATTAGCAGTTGGGTTCAATCTAAGATCAAAACTTTCAGAAGCAATCACTTGAGCAATAACTGAAAGATCATACCCATAACTAAAGCTTCCAATGGATGCAAAACAACAGATAAGAAATTGATATAACTTGGGATTTAGTGCCATATTTACTATTTTCTTTAGATTCTTCAAATCCCTACAAATTGTCCCTTGACGGTTTATTTATACCCATTAAGCCATTTTTACCCCATATTTGAAGTTGAGTATGTTTGCAGCATTTTACCACTATGCGTCAATCACAACCTCAATCGGATTTATTTCTCGTTTTCCATCCTTTTTCCTTAAGCCTCCTCTTCTACCCCAGATAAAATATTTCGAGAGATCTTCCAGCGAAATTCCTTCAATTCCTTTCATGTGGGGGTATAAACAAGAATGTGGTGGAGCTTGCTAATTACCCCTATGTAAGGCTGTAAATAACATCAGTTGAATCGAGTATTTAATAAATATTGAACAACTAAAAGTCGAGGAGTATTACCAGATGTCATTATTTAATCAAACGTTGAGTAAGGTAGAATCCCTTAATGAGTCAGCTATTTTGGTTGATACTAGAAGGGTATTGTCAAAAATTGATAATAAGATCTACTCGGGATTCGTTGAACACTTAGGTAGATGTATTTATGGAGGTTTGGTCGACTACAGTGAAAACCCCAAATGCAAAGTAAATGAAAAGGGATACAGAGAAGATGTCTCTGATGCTATTAAGGCTCTTGATATGCCAGTAGTCAGATGGCCAGGTGGGAACTTTGTTTCATCTTATCACTGGACTGATGGTATTGGTCCGAAAGAGGATCGTCCAAGAAGACCAGAATTAGCTTGGTTAGGAGAAGAAACCAATCAATTCGGCACCGACGAATTCATCGAATGGTGTAGGTTTATGGATGTGGAACCTTATATTTGTTTAAACATGGGTACTGGTACTTTAGATGAGGCACTCAGGTGGATTGAGTATTGTAATTCATCAGCAAATACTTACTATGCCAATCTTAGAAGAAAAAATGGTCATGAAGAACCTTATAATGTGAAATATTGGGGATTAGGAAATGAAGTCTGGGGTGATTGGCAAGTGGGGCAAATGAATAAACAGGATTATGCTAAAAAAGCTGCTGAGTGGGCTAAAGCTATCAAACTATTAGATCCAAATGTCGAATTGATTTCTTGTGGTTGTACTGGAGCCGACAACTGGGATCATTATGTTTTGGACAAGCTAATAAATTGGGTTGATTTTCATTCGATTCATATTTACACAGCAAATGATGAATATATTAAGAATGTCACAGCTCCTGTTGCCGCAGAGGTTGCGATCCAAATTACAAAGAATTTAATAGATTTGGCAACCTTGCAACATCCACCAAAGGCAAATGGTGTTAGTTCTTTTGAAGCTAAAAAGAAAAAAGTTAAAATTTGTTTTGATGAATGGAACGTTTGGGACCCAGCAAGAGCCGAAGGTTCAGAAGGGGCGGAAGAACAGTATACATTCAGCGATGCTCTCGCTGTGGCTTCATGGCTTAATGTATTCATTAGACAAAGTGAAAGTTTAGGAATGTGTAACATTGCACAAGTTGTCAACGTTATTGCACCTATTATGACTAACGAGTCTTCGATGTTCTTACAAACAACATATTTTCCCCTTTTATTATTTTCCAGATACATGAGAGGAGAAGCATTGAACTTACATGTCCATTCCACCTCATACAATGGACCTACTGGAAACAATGACGGGAGCTATACCTGGATAGCTGGTAATTATGAGGTACCTTTATTGGATGTAAGTGCTGTTCAAAATGGCGCAAAAACATATATTGCTGTTGTAAACAGGAGTGAAAAGGAAAATGCAACAACAAAAATCTCATTCAACTCAAAAGTGTCTAAAATTCATCAATGGCTGCTTTATGATGACGATTTGTTGGCTTTCAATGATTTTGATAATCCAGCTAGAGTCAATTTGAAAGAGTCTGATCTTGCAATCGACCAAGATACGACCGTAACCTTCAAGTTTCAAAAGCATTCTTTCACTCTCCTAGAAATTAACTATTAAACATAAATTTACCTAAAACTGTTTTGTTTTCATCTTATTACTTTAGTTAGGAAAAAAGCTGCGAAATATAAAATACTCTCAACCCAAATGTTTAAATGACGAGAACGAGGGTGTTCTAATAGACTAGTACCCTGAACAAGATAAGTAGGCACCAGTAGAGTAGGAAGGGATACTTAGAACCCGAACATTACAATATAAAGATCTCAACTCAGCGAAATTGATGCTATACTTCGACTACTCAGAACCAAGCTTGTAGGGTCGATTTCTTCTCCACAAATAGCTACTTTCATTCTTGTATAAAACTTTGTAAAAGTTTCTGTGCTACGACAAGTTCAGAAGTGTATTGAAGAAATACATATTTAGGAAGAGGTTTTGACGATAAAACTTTTGGAAGTATAAATGCATCAGTAACTTACCATTGGAAATATATTTGATATATTACGCATAAACTAACTAACAAGAATAACGGAAGTTTGGATTTTGTTTATCAGTAAGATCCAAAAATTCGATGTTTTCAATTTCAACAACTTCTCCTTTTTTATCTCTCTGTTTGTTTTCCCATGCATACGAGAACCATAATACACATGTAAGCACAAGCAATATAATACTACAAGACGCAATTGAATTGATTGCAGTCTGATAAACAGGAGCTTCTGTGGAGATAAATGTCTGTGAACCTGCTAAATTTCCTACACAGTAACCAACTAACAACATAATGAATACAGTACTTTGTTTAGTACTACCAAGCGTATTTGATTGAACTGTCAGAAGCATAACAATAAATGAAAGCGGCGAAACGAATTGCATATTATAACCAGCAAATCTTGTATTTTTATCCTTTGCAAAACATAACATTAAAGAACCTACTGTTGCAATTACTTGTCCAAGAAAAGCCCAAAAGAATCTAGATTTATAATAAACACTTCCAAAGGCAATTAAGATAAGACCACCCAATTCAACTGCCCCTCCAATCAGTTGATAAAGTAAAGAATCCTTAAGGGAGTAGCCCAAAGTATCATGCATCAAGATGGACCCAAAATTAGTGATACCCCCATTAGGAATGTTACCAACAAGAGTGGATGCAAAAATGATCCAACTTCTGTAATCAGTGAGAGCCTCCCAAATCTGTTCTTTTTTTATATGTCTATTACCAAAGCCTTGGTGGTTTCCTCTAATTCTTTCAACGACTAATTTCTTTTCAATATCGGATAAAAACCAAGCATTTGCTGGAGAATCTGGTAAATGAAAAAACATTACGATACCTAAAGCGATGGTTAGAACCCCCGAAATAATAAAAATAAGTTTCCATGGTGCAATAGAGTACAGATCGGCATGATTAGCGATATTATATGCAATAGCAGCACTACCGATAATGAATCCAGCACCATTACCGGCAAACCAGATTGCAGTTCTTAAAAATGTCTCATCTTTTTTATACCATTGTCTAGTGATGAGAGAAAAACCTGGGGTGATAGAAGATTCAAGCATACCAAGAAGTGTTCTTAAAACTATGAAACCAGCATAATTAGGAACCGAATGTAGACAAAGTATCATACCCCATAATATTACGACAACACTCAAAGTTTTAGCAACAGGTAATCTTTGTAACAAAAAAGAAATTGGAAACTCTGCAAAGAGATACCCAATATAAAATGCTGAACCCACCCAAGAATATTGTTGTCCAGTCATATTAAGAGCTTCTCTTAAACCTAGAACGGAAGCAAAGGAATTGGATAATTTATCCATGAATTGAAAACAATACAAAGTTATCATGATTGGCAACATATAAGCATCTATCTTATTTCTTAATTTTCTTTCAACTTCAGGACTTAATTCAATGGAGTCACCTTCATTTAACCCCAATTTCATAATTTGATCACCATCATCCAACTTAATTTCTTTTCCATTAATCTTGACCATATGATTGTCAAGACTTTCAATAGACTTAACTATAGCCACTGGAGTTTTTTCGTTACTCTTTTCATTATCAGAAGAAACACTCATTTTACTTATTAGTCTTACAATAATATACTAGAAAATTATTCAAAACGATAAGAAAGTACGATTAATCTTCTTTATATAGCCTAAAAAGAAAGTCTAAATCAAAAACCATCGATATAGGTTTATTAGATAAGGTTTAAAGCTATCTTGGGTAAAGCAGATAGCATAGATAAATCGGAAATATGTTGCTATGACACATGATTTTTACCCGATTAAGTCAAACTACACAAGAAATGCAGTGTAGGCATAAATACTTGATAAGGGATGACAGTATAAAGGAACGAGTCAAATATTATAGATATGGTCGTATTGTCGGAATATTATTGGCCGAGAAGTCTCGACAACATATCTGAAGGGATTTATTGACCGGTCAGGTCCAAAATGACGAATACTTCAAATATCTGTCAAAATGTTTTCTTGTTTAAGTCAAATAGCGCAATTTGACATGGGATTCGCTACCCCAGTAAAAGAAATTTAAATTGAACTCTGTTGTAAAAAGTATTTTAAGCTGAACAAGGCTGAACTCACAAATGATTAGCAAGACTAGAATCAACAATTAAATACTAAAATATAGTGTATGAAGCAGCTATTAAATATTGGACAAACCTTAATCATAGCCTTGAATAGATGATTGACGATATTATTCGGTGATGTAAGGTGATAACTGAATCAAAAAGGTTCCGCTTTAGATACGCAGTATACCGGATTCATTGATAAGTCAAAGAGCCAATTGGAAATGATTTCCCGGAATATGGTATACCAATGGACAATAGCTAGATGAGAGCCTAGGTTTAGTCCAATATCACACTTTAATCTGTTAAAATTACGGAATAGCAAGTTAATTATAGCTATGAATGAACGATTTCAGGCAGTAGAGACGATGTGTGACGCACACGATTATCTAATAATACAGAAGCATCCTTTTGAAAAATAAGAAATACTTTTTTGAAGGGCAGAATGCTTTTGAACAAACTCAACATGAATAATGTAAAAGTGTATACATTTGCACATTGTTTATTCAGGGAATGTAGGTAGAGCCCAAGGAAAACAATGAAAAACATTGAAAGAAAAAAAGACTATAAGAACTAAGAAATCAACATTTGCCAAAGCAATGAAGTTTATAAAATAACCAATTAGCCATATACTCAGTTAATGAACGATTCTAAAAGCACCCTGGTGGGCTGAATAAATAATATTATGCCCATCATCTATTTGAACTATGAACAGTGTATTCAATCATACTCAAACAAACAAATCCAATATTGCTTAAGTAGAAACAATATATGACGGGATTTCCATCTCAGGTCATATAGTTTTCTTTATATGAACAATAAACAGTATATCAACAAACGGTGTGTTCCGTGCGTGAAATGGTTTTCCCTACAGGGGTGTATTTCCAGTAAGCTATAATTGAAGTGGAAAGAACTTTCACCTTTTCAAAATTTTATCGTATGAAGTTTCTGTTGTTCGGGTAATCCTTTATCTATAAACTTTATTGGACAATTATTATGATAGTACTTCAAAAGTCTTCAAAATTCTGTTTGATATTGATGGAATTTAACATTACAGTTTTCAAAAAAATAATGAAGGATGCGTGATTCGAACACGCGTATCTTACGATAACGGTACTTGAGACCGCCGCCTTAGACCGCTCGGCCAACCCTCCACTGGATGTTTGTTTATTCGATATCTATTGGATACAAATTAAATATACAATGTATATTGTGTAATAATAGACATTAGATTCAAAGAAAAGAAACCCCAATTCATTCGATTAAAAACTGTGAAGCTGGCCTAAATTATGAGTATGTTTTGACTATCGTATTACCGTTGAATGTCTAGGTATGCAGTTTAGCTATGACAGATGATTAGTATTAAAAACCTATTTTGCTGTAACTAAAATCTGATGACATCTAATGGTTTCATCTAATCAGTTTACTTTTTTTTAGCGGAATCTAGTGAATCTGATACACATTAGATCACAGTTAAAAACTTAATGGCTGCAAAAGCGAAGCATAAACAAAAAGTGGCTTCAAGCCTGATCTAGAAAAGGGAATAGTGTTAAAGTAGTGCTAAAGCTTGTGACTAACGACGACAAGTAGGTGCTCAGTGGAATATGTATATGTAAACAAAATGCAGCCGACATCAAGGCTAAATCCTTGTCTTTGTCAGTAAAAACGTAGTCGGCTTTTTAAATTTCGGCTTGTTACAGTATGCTCCATGGATCAAAAAATTAATAAGGAATTGATTTGAAAAGTAATCGGGTAAGAAATGGACCAACTTTAGGAAAAAAGTGATGAAAAGGAAAGTCTTCTCCAAACATCGATGAGAAAATCTTTATGGATGAACATACTACGAACAGTTATTTATGCAATATGCATATGATGATGGAAATCCACGTCAATTGCACCTCCATCGTTGCTGACTTAAATATCGGTTTCAAAGGAATAACAGTATCATAGCAGCTTTACGAAAAATACCATCAGAGTCGAGACTATGAACAGTAACTACCTGAACAGATGATAGTATCAAATAACAATCTATAACGGCGACATTCACTCAATATACAAATATTACACGAAAAGCACTTAAGTTAAATTTGAACTTTTAGACAAAGTAGAGTCAAGTAAAAAAGTTTCAAAGAAAATGAAGTCCAATGTTGAAAAAATAGTAATACAGAATTCGAACGTGTGCAAGTTAACAAAAGGTGTTACAGTCAGTATACTGACGTGCGATCTGTGGTAGGCGTGTGAGTTTTCTATCGAATACAAACTATATACCTAAAAGTATAAACTGAGTTTGGATGACATTAGTAAACCCAGGAATATCAATAAGCAATGCAGCTCAAAGTTAATAATAGATATGGAAGTAGGATTAATTTCAAAATCCTAGTTAAAAAGTCAGAAAAATATGGATTATTACATATGAAGCACTATACCTACATATATATTTATTAAACGAAAGTAAAATCAATTATATCCGAAGAATCTCTTTGGTTGCTTTTTTATGTATTTCGTTTTAAAGTTCTAAAAAGTGTAATCTTAAATGTTACCTCATAAATTCTCAAATAAAAACAATGATCATGATGAGGATAACCCGAAGAAAAGCGAGCAACCTACTTTCATCGGTTGTTAGAGTCGCAACAATCGATGAAAGTAAAACAATGTAAAAGGCACTGTGTCTCCGAGTTCTGAATTCAAAAATATTGAAAGTAATGCTACCTGTTTTCTATTTTATTTACTCCGTTATAGCTGCTGCACCAGCTGTTACATTCCAAAATAAAAAAGCCAACAATATCACACAAGTATTGTCAACAGTTAATATTCACTGGGGCAATACCACTGGGTTTTATTATGCTACTGAGGTATTCTTCCTGAGAAACGGTCAAGTTGGATATATGGGATTTCAACCAAGACAAACCTATTTACAACATCTAGCCTTCTCAGCCTTTGGAGATGGACCTTATAGTACCGGAGTTGAATGCCATAATGGTGCCGATCAAAAATCAGGAGTTTCATGCGCTGCTGAATACCCATGGAAATTTGGTCAAAATTATACCTTTGAAAACAAACAGATCAATTATGACGAAGCTAGTGGTAATAGTACTTGGAGAGGAACTGTTATCGATGATGTAACTGGTGAAAGAACTTTTGTAGCTGAGTATATAACTCCTAAGTCATATGGTAGATATTTAATGGACTATACCCTTTGTTTTGATGAGAACTATAAGCACGCAGTCACTTATAACACGAGTTTTACTCAATACGCACCAGTTTTGATTAAAGATGATGGTACAAAGTACCAATTAACATATAACGGAGGATATTATGGGGGTAATAACCTAAGAGTAGTCACTGTCAATGGGAAAATAGTTCATCAAGAAGCTAGTGGCAGCACCGATATAACAGTGGAAAATAATGGTCTTCAAGCAACCTTTCAGAATGGACTTGGTAATTGACTTTCCAAAGAAAATATCTGTCAAGCTAAATATATATCGCTTTTAGTATACTCGACTCTCATGTCAACATAGATATGTCCTGGTAAGTGTTATTATCTATGTATATGGTGGGCATGTGACTCAATTGACTTCAAACTATGTATTTAAAGTAACATATATAGTCAGGGGCAAGGTCAATAGAATCTAATGGCTGCGAAAACTAAAGGAACAAAACCTTATACCGGCAACCGGAAACATAAACCGACCAAATTCCGACTCAAAATTGAAAGTTGACCAGAGTCTGTCAATAGTATAGTTGTGAGTTTAGCAATAGTAAATAGGCTAGCATACCAAATGCGAATCAGAAGTAGTTGACGGCTTTGAAAAACAATACAAGTATGTAAAAAGGTAGATTGATGAGAATTGAAATTAGGTAAAATAAATATTGCCAAAAATGTCAAACAGACTTGAAGTAAATAAGATAAGCCGACTTGGAGATGCTGGAATTGAAAAGCTATACTATACATTATGTGTCAAGACATAGGTCAACCTTTAATATTGGGATATATATAGTCAAGATAAGTAAGAAAAAGAAATAAAAAGAGGCAAAAGAATCAGAATCAAATAGAAGAAGAAGATAAATGAAAAAAATAATGAGTATAATAAGGAAATTAACGAATTTAAAAATTTGCCAATAATGACTTGAAGCATGATTTTTACATAATCATGCTTCTGTGGTGTACGGGGGTGTGTGATCTGTGGTGTACGGGGGTGTGTGATCTGTGGTGTACGGGGGTGTGTGATCTGTGGTGTACGGGG
>JAJLZD010000038.1:0-21611 GCA_030571975.1 Yamadazyma olivae | reverse complement strand
CTTGATTCTTCTGATGAGCTAGATTCTTCTGATGAACTTGATTCTTCTGATGAGCTAGATTCTTCTGATGAACTTGATTCTTCTGATGAACTAGTTTCTTCACTGGCTGATGATTCTTCTGATGAACTAGTTTCTTCTGATGAGCTAGATTCTTCTGATGAACTTGATTCTTCTGATGAACTAGATTCTTCTGATGAACTAGATTCTTCGCTGGAAGACGATTCTTCTGATGAACTAGTTTGTTCTGATGAGCTAGATTCTTCTGATGAACTTGATTCTTCTGATGAGCTAGATACTTCTGATGAACTAGTTTCTTCGCTGGAAGACGATTCTTCTGATGAACTAGTTTCTTCGCTGGATGAGGAATCTTCAGATGAGCTAGATTCTTCACTTGAACTAGATTCTTCACTAGAACTAGATTCTTCACTTGAACTAGATTCTTCACTAGATGATGATTCTTCACTAGATGATTCTTCAGATGAACTAGATTCTTCACTAGATGATGATTCTTCAGATGAGCTTGACTCTTCAGATGAACTAGATTCCTCGCTGGATGATGATACTTCGCTTGAGCTGGATTCTTCAGATGAGCTGGATTCTTCAGATGAGCTGGATTCTTCAGATGAGCTGGATTCTTCAGATGAGCTGGATTCTTCAGATGAGCTGGATTCTTCAGATGAGCTGGATTCTTCAGATGAGCTGGATTCTTCAGATGAGCTGGATTCTTCAGATGAGCTGGATTCTTCACTTGAACTAGATTCTTCTGAAGAACTAGACTCTTCACTGGATGAAGATTCTTCAGATGAGCTGGATACTTCAGATGAACTAGATTCCTCACTGGAAGATGATACTTCGCTTGAACTGGATTCTTCACTAGAGGATGATTCTTCAGATGAGCTGGATACTTCAGATGAACTTGACTCTTCAGATGAACTGGAACTCATACTTGAACTATTATCGAAATCAATACCTGGGACTTCTGGGACTGCTAAACAAGTTAAACATTTGGCTGGTCTTGCAGCTGATGCAGGAACAGGACCATTATATGTAACAGCATTTAATAATGGAAGACTTGAACCAATGTATCCATAAGTAGTTGAAACGGTTTGAAATAAACTTGGATCATAACCGGTACCAATGACAAACAGGGTTTCCACTTGTAATGGCCAGACACCAGTTGTAAGGGTTAAAGTATCACCAGAATATGAACGACCAGTGATTGGTACATTAACACCAACTATATTACCATCACCAAAACCAGTAACAGTAAAGGATTGATCACTAGATACAGCATCAGCTCTAATAGTTGATGAACTAGAACTCATATGGAAAGTCATATCTTCGCTTACTCCATTGGTCAAACCAAGAGTTGAACCAGCTAAATAGACATTCGAGTTAGCACCAATATCGAAACAACCATCACCGTTAATTGCAGTTGATTGTTGATATGCTTGGTTAATCAAACAAATAGTACCGTCATTGGTGATATCACCAGTTCCGATAGAAAGACCAGCACCTAAGACAGCAGTACCTTGACTTCTTGATAAAAGATTAAAGACCATCAAACCTTCATTTGTCCAGTCACCTGCAGTAACGGACATAGTTGGACTACCGATTGAACCATCACCAGAGAACCACATGTTACCAGTATTACTGAAAGTACTAACATCAATGTCATAACTTGGAGCGAAAACAGTTCTACTAGAATTGAATGAAACGTCACCAGAGTTGATGAAGCTTCCTGTTCCAAGTAAACCACCAATATCAACATTCAAACCAAATAAGAAATTGCTGTCAGCAGAAACATAAAATTCACCTTCATTATTAAAACTACCAACAATAGTAGTAATTGTATTATCAATGATAGACCAGTAAACATCAGGAAAAACGTGATAGTTGGCAATAGCCAAACTGATAGTACCACGATCAATTTTATCGCTAGTAACATCTACAGCTGCGGCGAACACTGCTAACGCAGTACTAACCAAAACAGACGAAAACTTCATATTCGCTTTAAAGAAGCTTTACTATTGCAACAATCGAGACTATTAAGATTTCAAGATAACAGAATATATCATTATTATATATATTCCAGTATACTGTATAAAGTATAGTAAACTCCTTCAGGGTTGCAGGAGAGAAGAAGTTTGTCTGAAATTACTTTAAAAAATATAACCAAAAGAAATAAAAATAAACCAGGTATCAAATTAGCACAAACTGCAAAGAAGTCACTATAGATATTATTTATTACAGAGTTTTGAAGGAGTTATGATATTTTTTAGGTAAAAAATATGTTTTTTTTTAAATCTTCCTTAAACGTTATCACCAGATATGAAATTTAGATTATTTTTTTTTTTTTGAGCCGTAAAAAAATATTCGAGTATCTTGCGTAAACCTGTGGTAAGAAAACAATTAACAAAGGAATTGGAATTGAGACTTAGAATTTTGGACGAGCGATTGACTGGAGAACAATTAGTAATCAGTTGATAGATGAACAATAATTATTTGGTTTTCAATTGTGTTGTTTATATATTGAACAGATTGTTCTACTAGAGTTGATTGTAGTGTTTCATTGGCTTTATTATTAGCTTTATTTTCTAGGATTTCTAATCTCCAATTGTTACATAATCCCAAACCGTACCATCATGGAATTTCCTATTTAGACAACCTTCCGCAGACCCTCTTACATCTGGATATTCTACAATTTAATAAAAAAAACTCAATAATGTCCGCTGATGTATGTTTTAGTTGAATTAGAGACAAAATAGTTCTATTTAGTGTTCTATAACCCAACACACTTTAGCTTTCCAAATAGCCTTTGTTGGAATGTGTTACTTTAATCTGCCATCGTTATTCTGAGATCTAGTTGACTATTCAAATCTGGGATCTTTCAGACCTATTCATTGAGTCGTGATATAAGCATTTAAGGATACACTAGTGGTTTATTGTGCATACACTAATAAACCCGCGTTAGGATATGCTGGATTAGGTCATCTTATTTACAAGAATGGGCATGGGCAAAAACAAAATACGACAAAAAGGAATTGGGCATAGCTAGAATATAAACCAAAGTGAATAAACAAGAGTAGCGAAGTATTAGACTTGCTTTGGTTTTTATGGTTGGCGATGAACCAGCGGAGGGGTCAATAGAGGACCATTTGTAGCACTCGAGTATTCTTGTTTATGCGCTATATTTTCTAGCCTTAAGAATCTAAAAAAGCTTCGTCCGCTGTCCAAAAAGAAGAGATATTTTTTCAAAAAGTGGGAAAAGCAATTATAACCATGATCATAACCATTCTCGTATGAATAATTCTAGCTACAGCTTCAAATCGTTTTGCATTGTCATTATACGAAGATTGGGCCAGCAATATGGCTATTATTTGTTTAAACTTAAATTCCAGTTGCAATTATCGGTTTTTTGTATTGTCCTGTTTTCTATGTACAAGAATTCCCTGTAATCCTTTTTTTTTTTATTCAAATTCCTATTTTTACAAGTGTATTTTAGCTATGATCAGTATACGTGAAACATTGTTTACAATCAGAATATAGTGAATCTTTGGTGTTGTGGATGAAATTGTGCTGAAACCATTAAAAGAGTTACCTTAATAACATTTTCTAGTTTATTACAACTTTTGACGAATTGCTTTTATTTTTTGTCTTCTACTACTAAATCTGGAGATATGAAATTAATAGAATTGGTTGTGATACTGAACAACCTTCAGTGTTCTTAATAAAAGTTAGTCACTCGTTTTAGTAGATTCCCACGATCTGGTTATTTTTCGACCTAATTTCGTAGTCTTACTCCTATTTTTAATACGTTTTATCCTTGGTACAGTTTCCTGCAGAAATGTATAACTGAATTATAGAAGATAATGGGTCCAAGACACCCGAAAGTTGTTACATCTAATCTAAATTGCACCTGATCCATTAATTAGACTCTCGATCTGTTTTATGAATTTAAGCTACTTTTACCTCGATATAATTATCTAACGCATAGTGTGGGTGTTTGGTGGATGAAACAATTTGGACGAGCAAAATGGTGGGGGGATTTGGCAAGGCGAATGGTCTAAAATCTGGTAATTCAACCTAATAAACGAATAAGTATCAATATCAGAAGTGGACAAATTGTTTAAAGAAATTGAAACTCAATTATACTCCAAATCTGCTGTAGCAAAAATCTGGAGAGTTGCATCATCAGCGAGGAAAATCTGTTTCCAACTGAATATACATATCAGAAAGATAAAAGAAATACCCCCATAATTTGTAAACGAATGAAAAATTGATGGTGTAAAACTCGAATTTGCCGCTAGATGGTGGTCCGAAGGTTTGATAAAACAATCGTCAAGAGCAGACACGATTTGGGTCTCCCAATGCAACCTACATTTTGAAGAGAATATGTATGTAGTAAGAATGAAAAATCCTTCAATTGTTTGAAAACTGTAGCAAAGCTATATGATGCTAGAGTTGGTGTCATCAGAAGTTGGGATACAGCTGTGAACAAGAGACGTAATCTTGTTGACAAAGATACAGACTTCATTGTTATTATCGATAACATGTGTAATTTGAGTATGTTATATTATGCTGCTCTATCACAGGGGATTTATCATTATCTCGATTGGAATAACTCATGCTGAGAATACCTTAAAATATCATTCCAAAAATAATTAATGGTCTAGTCATCATGTGGTCGACTATAATCTCAAGACAGGAGAACCAAAAGCTAAATTCACCAATCAAGGATTTGATGATGAATCCACTTGGACAAAGGGCCAAGCTGGGGCCATTCTTGGATTCAGTGAAACCTATTCATGGACAAAACAACAAAAGTTTTTGGATGTTGCAATTAAAGCTTCAGAGGTGTTTTTTAGTAAGCTACCAAAAGATGGTGTCCCACCTTGGGATTTCGAAGCTCCTGATAATCATATTAAAGATACTTCGGCAGCAATGACAACTGCACTTGGTTTAATCAACATTCATGAAGCTCCTAAAGACGAAAAGTTCTTGATTTCGGCATTGAAACTTGTTAGAGATACGATTAAAATGTCCTTTTCAAATGAACCAACAATCCAAGAAGATGGTTCAGTTGATTTAGGTGACTATGACACCATTTTGACGAATGCTACTCGAAACAATAATCCAGATACTTATGTCAGATTAGTAGATCATGGGTTGGTATACGGTGACTATTATTTCCTTGCCATAGGTAATAAGTTACTTGATTTGGGTTTGTATTAGTTTAAGCTCTCTACAATATACAATATCTAGTTTCACTTTGTTTGTACCCAAAATGGAAACTTTTTTGGTGGGCGATAATCATCATCTCTAGTAGTGAATTATTCAGGATTGAATCTAAATAGAACTAGAAAATATGGAACAGCCTAAGCTAGCCAGATCCTGTGATCTATGCAAACAGAAAAGAATCAAATGTGATCAACTGAATCCTTGTTCTTATTGTATCAAACATAATTCACGTTGTAATTTCAGCTATATAAAAAAACGAGGCTTGAAACCTGGTTATGGACAGAATGTTTTAGAAAGAATTGAAAAGCTAGAAGAAATAATTAAGAAGGAAAATAACATATTACAACGACTTACAAAACTAGAAACTTCTCTTGGACTTCCTCAATTGACTTATCTAGAATCTAAACTTGAAACTATTGAACAAAGACTAAATAAGTTGGAGACTTGTCAAGAAATTATTACAGTAGAATCCCAACTACCTGGCTTACCTCAAATTGAAAAATTGATTCAGATTTTTTTCAATAAAATATATAACATTTTCCCTATATTGAATCCTATATCAGGAATTCCTCCTATAATAAATTCAATCAAATCCACTCCTTTACCAACTGTCTATGGAATTATAATATGTTCTTCGAAGTATGCAGATTTTTTTGATAGTGATGAAAAGCAAAGTCTAATTAAATATTGTAAAGCAAATATCCTTTCAGAAATAGCCATGAACAATTTAGAATCATTAAATTCCATTTTATTGTTGGCAGTCTATCTATTGTTTGAAGAGAATGGCTCTGAATCGTGGAACTTGGTGTCCACGTTATGTTCTGGTTGCAAAAAATTGGGCTTGGTGGATGATATAGGCGAGTCATTAACCATCAAAGGGGAAGAGCGAAGAAATATCTTGTGGAGTGTCTATCTTCTAGATGTGTTTTCGGCAATTATGAATTACTCAAAAATAAACTTTAACAAATTGGACATTTTACTACCAATTTCGCTAGATTATTCAATCACAATTACAGAAAATTCAATAATGCAAAAGCAAAACCGAACATTAAATTTCAAAGAATATTCTGAAATTTATGACTCCAGGTGCTTTAATATTGAGGTCTTGACATATATATATCGAGTTCAAAATCTTCAACATAATATGGAGAATTTTGAGAAATGTTTTAACGATATAGAAGAAGACTTTAAAATATGGAAAAAATCAATACCAGAAAATTATATAGAGTTTGTTGATAATCTTGATTTTTTGTTCAATGACTATTTGACCATACAAGACATCTTGTTCTTCAACAATTATCAAGTCTTAATGTTAATCTTAAATTCCTTATCGTTTGCAGCCAAATTGATTGCGGAAAATGCATTTAGAGAGCTTGTTCAATTCAGAATTGGTAATATTGTCAAAGCATGCCGGGCCGTTCCTTCTCACTTAAATAACTGCAGTTATGATTCGTTCGGGCCTAATTTTGCTTGGACCTTATGGATGGCTTGTAAGTTTATCATCGATAATGAGAATGATTTGGATTTTTTGGTAGATATATTGTTCCAAATAGGAAATTATTGGAAAGTAGCCATTGATTATGGGAACTCGATATTCAAGTTAAAACAAAGTCGATTTGCAGGAGAGTTGGATACAGTAGAGGTGTTCTTCTACAATTTCAACTTCAGAAACAATCTCCCCGAAGTATTTAAGATATTTAGTTAATGTCGTATGGCTCTCTCACATTCTAGCGAATTTCTGCGTCTCCCATTAAATAAACTTTTGCAACATCATAAATGAAATAAAGTTACAGCAATTCATTCAACACATTCAATTATGAGTTATTCTAGGGAATCCTTGGAAAGCGTCTTGGGAGATCCCAATGTTGTTCAATTGAATAGAATTGAGACTAGAGCATACTACTTACCGGAAGAGAAATTGAGTTTAAACGGACAATGGGATTTCAACTACTCCGAAACTCCAAAGGTGGCCCCTACACCAATGGAAGGGACGTTTAGTGAGTTGATAAATGTACCTGGACATTGGCAATTGCAAGGATTTGGAAGTCCTAACTATACAAATATCCAATTCCCTTTCAATGTCAACGTTCCTTATCCTCCAAAGAAAAACCCAACTGGGACTTATAGGAGATACTTTTATATCCCTAACGATTGGAAGGCGACTGATGTGTTCCGTTTGAGATTCGAAGGAGTGGACAATTCATACCACGTCTTTTTGAACGGCAGTTTAGTAGGATATAGCGAAGGAAGCAGAAACCTGGCGGAGTTCGATATTTCTGACTTGGTCAAGCTTGATGCTGGTAATGAATTGATGGTTAGAGTCTATCAATGGTCAAGCTCCAGTTATATTGAAGATCAAGATCAATGGTGGTTGAGTGGAATATTCAGAGATGTGTGGATATTAGGTTTTAGATCGGGTGGTTATATTGAGAACTTTGGGATTGTAACTGAGCTTGATGAAGACTATAAGCACGCTAAGCTAAAACTATCAGTTGATATAAGTTCAACTGATTACTCTGGCTTGTTCTTAAAGATAGTATTGAAAAATGAGTTTACTTTTGAGTTGCCTATCTATAATTCGACCGTCAACAAGACTTTTGTCATCAAAGACCCTAAGAAATGGACTGCAGAGACCCCATCTTTATACTGTCTTGAATTATCGATTTGCGATTCATTCAATACGCTTTGTTATTTAGAGCAAGATGTTGGATTTAGAATGGTGGAGATGTTGGATGGTTTGATAAAGGTGAATGGTGAGCCAATTTTGCTTAGAGGAGTTAACAGGCACGATCACCATCCTAAGTATGGTAGGGCTGTACCTATTGAATTTATAGAACGGGACTTGAAACTCATGAAAGAGCACAATATTAATGCTATAAGAACTTCACATTACCCCAACAATCCGCTTTTCTATAAATTGGCAAACAGATACGGGTTTTGGGTTTTTGATGAAGCTGATTTGGAATGTCATGGCTTCTTTGAATGTGTTGCAAAACCCACTGACTCTTCTGATGACTATGACTATGTTTATAAAAAGGCAAAACTTTTCACATCTGATAACCCGGAGTATGAAACAGCTTATGTTGATAGAGCTTCCCAGCTCGTGAAGCGAGATATTAATCAGCCTTGTGTCATAGTCTGGTCCTTAGGAAATGAAGCGTTTTTGGGAAAGAATCATACTTCCATGGTGGAATGTATCAAGAAGCTTGACACACGTCCAATTCACTATGAGCAAGATTATAAGTCAGAAATCACCGACATGTACAGCAGGATGTATCCTCTGCTTGAATTAACTTTAGACTATACAAAACAGAATGAGAAGCCATTGGTTTTGTGTGAATATGGCCATGCAATGGGTAATGGCCCCGGTTTGTTGAGGCAATATCAGGATTTGTTTTATAAACATGACCGACTCCAAGGTGGATTCATTTGGGAGTGGAATAATCATGGAATAGAAGTTGAAAAAGATGGGGAAAAAGTTTACTACTATGGTGGAGACTTCGATGAGCCCGTCAATGATGGTGTTTTTTGTATGGATGGTTTGGTGAATTCTTGTCATGAACCTACCCCTGGTTTAATTGAGTATAAGAAAGTTATAGAACCTATTGTAGTTACCTTTGCTGATGCAAAGATCTTCATCAAGAACACTCATGATTTTATTGACTTGTCTGGGTTTGAATGTACTTATTTTATAACTGAGTATGATTTTGACAAGGAAATTATCCAAGACGGTATTATTGATGTTCCTTATATTGGTCCACATCAAGAGGATTATGTGGCAATTCCTATTTTTCAATCCAAGAAACACTGTATTTTCAACATCGAATTCAGAACTAAACATAAACTGCATGGTGTTCCCAAAAATCATTTAGTCTCATGGGCTCAGTATCCAATTAACCCATACGAAACAAGTATACCAGATCGGGTGTTTCAACATGTGAATTATGATGTGTTAGAGGATCATTCTAGTATAATTATCAAGGATAAAGGATCTTTTGAGTTGAATTTTGACAAATTGGAAGGAAAAATTCATAGCTGGAAGTCCAACCATCCTATTATAAGAAGCCATACTAACCAATTGACATTTTGGAGGCCGGAGACTAATAACGACCAGCCAAAGGATGGTCCTTATTGGAGGAAGTTTGGTTTGCACCAAATGGTGAAAAGTGTTCAAAGCATCACAGTGGACTACTTCCAAAACTCCATTGCAGAAATCACCGTACTTCTGAAAACTGGTCCTCTTGTGTTGTCTTGGGGTTTCAAATCCATAGAAACCTTCAGAGTATTTCACAACAAGATAGTCATCAACACCGTTCTTGAACCATACGGCTATTTTCCGGAGTGTATACCTGCTTATTTGCCTCGTCTAGGTTATGAATTTGGCTTGCCAGATATCAAGAATGTCAAATGGTTTGGCAGAGGACCTGGTGAAAGCTATTCTGACAAGAAAGAAGCCCAAAGGTTTGATATTTATAACGAAGAATTTTCCAACTTAGACTATGAATATGACTTTCCACAAGAAAATGGGAACCATGAAGACACCAAATGGGTTGTTTTGGATGGAAATACCTTATTTAGAATGGCAGAGCCATTTGGGTTTAAATGCTCAGATCAGTATAATGTTCAAGAGGCAGATCATCCAAATGAAATTAAACACGAAAAAAAGTATATAAGGGTTGACTTCAAGCAGCAAGGTCTTGGTACTGAAGCTTGTGGGCCAGCGGTCTTAGACCAATATAGATTCAGTATGTTCGAAAACTTGAATTTTGAGGTGGAAATTTGTCTGATTTAATATATGATTTGTTTTACTAGAACTTTGATGTTTCTATGTAGTTTGGTGTTTTTTTTTTTGATTGTCACATAAAACGTGAAGTGAATTGATCATTGCTCTTCATTTATTGTTGCAAAACTATATAGTTTATACTTTAGGCCTGTTTTTGATGTATGATATGTTGGATTCTTCTTGAAGTAAACAAGACTTGAATGACCCAGTAAGAATATATCTAAAACACTTATCAATAATAATCAAAAGGTTTATCCAGTTTTGGAATAACATCTTTCGGAGCAAATGTTACCCTTCGACTTCACTTTGCTGGTTTGGGACCTCTATCCCTATGATTTATCAATATCCATTGTTCAATGTCTTTCAATACCATATTCTATATGTGTGAATAAGAAATATGCACGACACTACTTCCTGTTTTTTTGCAGCATTTCCTTGTTATCAATTGCAACCAAATCTCAACAGCTTTCCCAAGCAATACGTTTTGAAATCTTTTCGTCTCAATCAACAATCGAACTGTCTACAGCTGGTATGGTATCTGAGGTACAATGCCAGTAAACTTTACGGAACCAAGAGATCGTTTTAATGTTACTTTAGTGCATTATACATAAAGGGAAATACGTGTGGTGGGGGACAGCTATTCTCACGCACACTAATGTATAAAGCCTATAAATTGGAGGTATGTTAGGAATATCAGAATAACAAGACATGTCTAGTTTTAAATTGTCAAGTGGTGCAGCCATTCCTGCTGTAGGATTAGGGACTTGGAAGTCAACCGATAGTGAAGTTTATAATGCGGTCTTAACTGCTTTAAAGGCTGGTTATAGACATATTGACACTGCTGCCGGGTATGGTAATGAAGAGCCTATTGGTAGAGCGATTAAAGATTCGGGGGTTGCTAGAGAGGATATCTTTATTACTACGAAATTATGGTCTACATGGCATAATAGACCAGAGGAAGCGTTAAAGATCTCATTAGACAAACTTGGTACTCTGTATGTCGATCTTTATTTGATGCATTGGCCCCTTGCTTTGAACCCCAATGGTAATGATCCTAGTATTCCAACTAAGCCAGATGGTAAAAGAGATATTTTATTGGATTGGAAGTTCACTGATACTTGGAAGTTGATGGAACCTTTAGTTGAAAAAAAACTTGCAAAAGCTATTGGGGTTTCTAACTGCAACACCAAGAAACTTGAAGAGTTATTGAAAGTCCTGACAGTCAAACCAGTGGCCAACCAAGTTGAATTACATCCATACTTGCCCCAACATAAATTGTTGAAATTTGCCAAAGAAAATGATATAGTCTTGGAAGCTTACTCTCCGTTGGGCTCATCTGATGCTCCATTGTTGAAGGATGATGTTATTTTATCCATTTCCGAGAAATATAATGTATCTCCTGCAACAATCCTCATCTCATGGGCTGTTTGGAGAGGCACTGTTGTATTACCAAAATCAGTTAGTGCCAAAAGAATACAAGATAATTATAAAGTTATTGAACTTGCCAACGAAGATGGTGAAACCTTGAATAACCTTTCAGAGTTGAGAGGTGGCCCACAAAGATTTATTTCTCCTCCTTGGGATCCAGTAAATGTTTTCGATTGTTCAGATTAATATATTTTCTTATATTTCTACTTATTACATAAAACTCTTTCCAATTCTCCAGTACTTTTTCGATATTGCAAAGAAGAGTACACTTCAGAATTTTCTAATGCAACAACTTCACTTGAAAATATGGTAGTTGTTCTTGGTGAGATTGTTCCTATTAATTCAGGGATTAGAACTTTAGCAAATAAAAGATTTGTGTTTGGTTCAGGTTGGCAAATATTCGGTTTCCTGTGACTATCCAATCTCTTGATCATAGTGTAGGAATTGCCATTTTGGACTTTAGCCTCAATTTCACTAATGTGTTTTTGGCTTTCATCTACAGGTAATGCAAATCCACCTTCCTTGGAATGAATTTTATTCTTGGTAGTATTCCTAATTATATGATGCCTAATATGATAGTTATCTCTCGGGATCAACCAAGTTTCAACATTTAATCCTGGAAAGGCTTGCCATTTTGATACCAATTTTTCACCATCGAACCAGGCCTCATATTCTTCTCTAACGTAGAAATCTCTGTTATTTAAACTAAACCCGATCATATTATCCAAGTGTGCCAAAAGGAAAGTCCGATGATTGCTGATTACTCCAAATCCATGTTTTGTAGAATATGCAAATTTTGTATATTTTTCTGTTTGATATTCGTTATTCCATGGTCCATTTATTAAGGCAATCGTATTGGATTTATTGTGAATGAAATGCATACCAACAGTCTTCAAATAGCAGTTCAGTAAATTCAATGGTTCTAATTCACTTGTCCAGAAGGGGTGTGTGGCTGGAAGAAATAAAGCACTAAAAGCTTTAGTTGCCCAATAAGGTGATTGGGGTGAATTGTACCTTTCAGTCATGAAACAATTAGGATAGCCATATCCTAACGTTAGAAACTTACTACCTAACTCACAAATTGGCTGATTAGACCACCATTGTAAATTTCTTAGATAAATACCTTTCATGACACCCCAAGGAATTACTGGTTTTTCTTTAATATCCAAAACAGTAGCTAGCATACCCCAGAACCCGATTATTGCAAACCTATAATTCAAAGACCTACCATAAGGCAACGAGGCCCCATCATCACTGAACCAATTAATAAACTGCGTTGCAAAACTTTTGGCTCTATCCAATAGTCTATTACATCGTCCTACATCTTTATCACCCATTAATTTGACATAAATCAAACCGTAAAAGTGAAAAGCAAAAGGATTGTAATAGTCGATTCTATTAGATTTTCCATCTCCATACCACCCATCATTAAGATAAAAAGATTCGATATCATTTAGATAAGTTTCAGTATCATCTTTGTTAGCTTCGATCCCCACATTTTGTAAACCCAAGTCCACAAGTACTTTGAAGAATTTCCAATTATTATGACTGAACTTTTTTTTGGTAGCGAAAAGCAAATAATCAGCTACAGTCTTCTTACCAGAATCGGACAAGGGATCCCAAATATACTCAGGAACAAAACATAAAGCGTAACCAAAAGCTGCAATATCAACTAAAATTTGGTCAAAGTCACCAGGGTAACCCCAGAATTCTTGATGATAGGGATTAGATCCATTGACCAATCCTCTTCTATACAACTCCCAATACTTGAAATTGCCGCCTCCGTAAACGTAAGGAACAATTCCCCATAGAGGTCTCAGGAAACCCTCCAACTCTGCTGCTGATTCTGTACATGATGACCCACTCATGCTAATTCTAACTCTTGCACTGCCAGGTGAAAAAGCAGCTATTAAAGGCTCGAATATATCATTGTGTGCTTTGCAAACATCATCTCTGGTAGCAAATGAATTATTATCCCAAATTCTAAACTTCATTTTTTTCTCTCTTGTATACTACTTTCTATCCTTATCCACTGACGATTTTATATTCTATTCAATATTCTGACACCCCACCAAATCAATTTCATATTAGAGTTCGCACTAAAGAATGGCTGCAAAAAAAATTTATTATAGACATTGGGTTTCAAACATATCCTCACATACGACTGACTCTCTCCCCATACTTCTTTGGATACAATTTTCCATTAACTTTCCGTATTCTCTACATATTTGAGAGTTGCAATTTTCATACTTGTCTTTGAAAAGTCTCAATAACCCTATTGTGAAATTCTTATTGGGGATTTGGTCCAAGCTAGACGAATATTGGAAAAACAACTTAGAACCAGAAAGTCCTTTGGACTCTAGCTTGAAGCATTTTTTGATACGTTTTATATATGTATAACCATTCAATTTTTCATGAAAGCAACTTCCTACCATAGAGAAAAAATTCACTTGGTTATCTTTTGGTAATTGGCTATAGTAGTTGGATTCTGGACCATAAAGACAAAAGTTATATCCCCATACCAAAAACAATGCAGATGCAATTATATTGGGTCTATAGAAAATTGGATCTTTATTGGGGTCATAATTTACTATAACATCATTTCCTGAATCATCTTGACTCAATAAGATTTCGTACAATAGTATGTAAGCATGAGTAACTGAGATTTTGCCATTAGTAGAGTTCGCCCATTTTTGGATTCTTTCTTTAACGATTTCATAGTCTCTATTATTTGCTTTAACATTCATTCTTGTTGGTGCCCCTGCATATATTATACAGTCATACTGTGATAATCTCAAGAAAGCTTGTGCAATATGATATACCGAGAATTTACAAGTAGTGTCATCGGGCGCTGATAGCCTTAAACTCAGAAGATCGGAAGGACAATAATAGGCATTGTCTAGTTGGCAGCATGAATCATCTATTACATTATCATACCAGATATCAAGCGACTGAAGTAAATCATTTTTCCAATTTGTTCTTGAATTACCTGAAGGTAAAAGTTTTATAGGTGAATCCTTCTGTTCCATTTGAAGTGACAAACTTATTAAACCTGTTAGTAATAATTTGTTTATCAAAGGCGAACTGTTAATTTGGACTTGCTGCTTTTGATTCTGCCTCAATATTTTGGAAATCATCGATAAAAACTTCTCGTTAGGTTGGATTAACCCTATACCATTGTTTTCCCAAAGTTCTTCCGAGCATGGTAGTGATAATTTTATGTGATGAGGGTAAAGTATGGTGTCATGTCCAAATATTATGGCATTATAGGTGTCAACCAAAAACGCAGCAAACGCACAACGTTTTAAGGATTCCAACTCAACCCAATTTTCCCAAGGACCAAGCTCCTTCTCATCATCAATCGACTTTAAAGGGTCTCCGCCTAGTAAAGGGCTCCTCCTCAATAGCTCAATTTTTAGCCCATGATGTAGATTCGCCCTTCTGTGAAATCTTCTGTTAGAACTTGTAATTTCAAAACACTCTAATATAAGTAAGCTTTGAATAATCCAAGAAGTTACAATGGGGAAATATTCTGTTTCAGAACATATTAACCATCTTAAAGGTTGGGCAATATCTTCGGCTAACTTCAAGATTGGCAAAGACCTTTCTTTATCATCTAAGTCTTTTGAAGTCAAGGAAGCCCCTATTGTTATCATGCTTAGTAATAATAAAGGATTGGCTTCTGAAGTCGAAAAGGTAGGACGATGGATGATTGGAAACTGGATATGATAAATACACCAAAAGTTATCAAGGTATTTTTCGATATCATCCAAGGTGAATACATCACTACCATTTAATACTGGAACAAGTTGAATAAGTTTAAATCTTGTCTCTTCGGAAACGGTGCTTTGTGAAGTAGAATATTTAAAGTCTGGAGTTCCATCCAATAACTCTTTGAAAGACGAGCTTGGTGAATAGTCAAAATATTTGTCGGGGTTTTGTGTATTATCAGTCAATAGCATTTCAATTAGATTGTTAAATTCAAAGTCATTAAATTGTTTTGATTTCATGTTTTCTTCATTCATTACATAGTCTATGCTGAATTTTTGGGAAGTCGAGTCATCATCGTTCTCTTGAGGAGATGCAGAAGTAGGTGATGTCGATGACACCGTGGAAGTGGAAGAAGGTGAAGCTTGGGAAAAAGTTGTGTAGTTATTATTTTCATCTTCCTGATTGCTTATTGGCATTTCTTCAGGTAAAACCCTCAAGGATTTGGAAGAGTCTGGGGTAAATATCTCAAAATATTTCACCTTCTGGGTATCCCTCAGTTTTAACTTATCTTCTCTAACAAAATGCCTTTTTACATGTTTCAGTCGAACATCTTTTCTTACAAAGGCCTTTTCACAACCTGGCCATGAGCAAGGAAACATTTTATCACTATGGTTTCTTCGATGTCTCATCAAATGATCAGACCTTTTGAATTTTTTGGAACATCCTGGCTCGTCGCAAACATAAGAAGCCAGTTCATCCTCTTTATCTAGTATCAAAGCACTCATTCTGTTTCCCTTTGGCTCTTTAAAACTTTCTGTTAATGTTGGTCCACAAGATAGATCTCTGTTCTACGAAATGTGGAGATGCCATTCGCGTGCGCCGCACAAACTGCTCTATCTGCTTTCCGCTCTTTGAAAGGCAGAAATAAAAGAGTACTAGTAAGAGTGTATTCGAATCTGGGCAGACTTTGTGGTAGGTAATGTATTAATAGAAGCATTTATGTTTCAATCACTGTTTTTACACATTTGCTTCAAATTTAACACAAATGTTGCCACTTCCCGTGTAAGTGTATGGACCAATAAATTCCATCCTCCACCAAAAGTTTCGGGTTAATGATGTACCTTGGTTGGCAAGGTTGCATGACAAGGTATATATATATAAGGAACCCAAAAAATGAACAGAATTATATGGTAAGCAATAATGATTAGCTCTACCAACTTAAATACTACTATTCCTGACGGAATCTACACCCCAGTGCCAACTTTCTTTAAAGGATCGGACTTTGAGCTTGACCTTGACACCCAAGTTCAACATGCTAAAATGTTATATGACAGTGGAATCCAAGGGTTGGTGGTTTCTGGATCAATGGGGGAATCTTCTCATTTGACTCAACTGGAAAGATTATCTATAATCTCCACAATCAGAGATGCTATTCCTGATAAATCTTTCAAATTAATAGCAGGGATGCCACCTTCTAACATCAAAGACACGATTGATGAGATTGGAAAATCGTTCGATGCTGGTGCTGATTACCTGATTATTTTGGTTCCTGGTTATTATGGTTCAAATCTAACTAAACAAAATGGTATTCTTGATTACTTTACTTTGGTTGGTAACAAGCTGGCTTTACCAATCATTATTTACAATTACCCTGGTGTTTCTAATGGTACTGATCTTGATTTAGAAACTTTTGAGAGCTTAATGAAACACCCTGCGATAGTCGGTGTAAAATTGACTCATTTTAATTTTGATAAGTTTATCTTATTAGCAAGTAAACAAAATGCTTATAATTTTAAGCCTTTTACTGGTTTAGGTCAAATATTATTACCGTCCATGTCAGTTGGTTGCTTTGGTGCCATAGATGGATTATCTGGAGTTTTCCCAAAGACCATGGTTAAGTTGTTCAAACTATGCAAGGAAGGTGAATTTTCTGAAGCTAGAAAACTTCAATACTTAATCACAAATGCTAATCAGATGGTCTCCAGTTTGAATTTAGTTGGAGTTAAATATTCACTTAAGTCCATTTACAATTTAGGTGACTGCATTTCAGGTAGACCTCCTTTAAATAATTCTATTGATCTAAAAGTTTGGCAAAAATTCGAAGAATCTATTAAGGCTTTAGAAGAGATTGAGAAATCGTTATAAATTATATATTTCATACATCATAATCTGAGTTTCCTCTCATTTTTTTCTTGACATCCTCTAAATAATCTGCCAAACATAATTCTCTATCGATGGTTCCAAAAATATACGCTTCATCAAACTTTGACGAAAGACAAAGTTCAAAACATAAATCTAAATCCTTGTTGAAAATGATAGGACCATAGTCTGTTGCAACGGTATATCTGGAAATAAATGATAAAAGTACTTCCATTATCATTGTATCTGCATCAAACCTTTCTATAATAGATTTTAGCAAATCTTTCGTGGCTACTGAATCTTCAGGAATACTAATTTCATCGTATACCCAACACTTAGGTAACAAATTCTCATAAGCGACCTTTTTGTTACCTTTGTAATGGTTACCAGGTAATGAAATCCCATATACTGGGATATATTTGAATCCACTCTTATGTAAAGGATGAACCTTTTGCAGCCCTGCGTTTCTCTGTATACATTCAATATGTTTACGGCTCAAAATGGTAATGATAAAAGCTCCATCGTTATCAAATAAGAAATCGTACTTGTCATAGCCATTTTGTTTAATAAACTCATCCATCACAATATAAGCGTCCTCTTCTTCTTCGAATTTAGTTCTAGTGAAATTCAATAACATGTTATATTGTTCAGGCGATAAACCTTCATCCATAATTGAAATGAGAATTCCAAAGTCACTTTTGAAATCATTTTTCTCTCCTTGGAGCCTATTTACATCCACTTTCAACTTTTCGATCTCCTTTTTCAACGACTCTGACTCTTGTTTCCGCTTCTCCTTTAATCTCTTCTGAGCATTTCTCATCTGCTCCAACCTCAACTCTTTGTTATCTTTAGGGTTCATCTTTGATTTTTTCGCATTCAAATTTTCCTGTCAAATACAAAATCCAACGGTTTGAACATTATCAAGTTATCTTCAAGAATAAAACATTACATCCTATGAAAAAACCATTAGCTTGTGTTTTCAATATTGGGTATTTTTTATGAATGTGCATTTTTACACATTTCGGTGCTATATCCTTCTTCGTACCAAATTCTCTTCCAACAATTCAGGAGATCTATCAGTTAACGTATAGAGCTTGGTGTTTAGAGCTCAACGTGAAAATGGAACTTCAAGAGACCTGATATTGTTGATTTACTCTATAAACTTCTTTCTCCGATGGCTTTTACTAAAACTGTTAAAAATAGGTACTTTTTGCCATCACGGGTATAAGAACTAAGGCCCAATCAAAGCGAATAACAAGTTGTATTGCATACGAAATAAATCTGGCATCTGAAATTACAGAAGAAGAAGTAAATGCAACTTTCAGTTCAACTCAAAGGACCCTTGGAGACGAGGTGTTGCAAAATATTTTCAATCTGTAAAATATTTTGAAGAAAACGAAACATAGTTCAACAGAACTTCAGGTTACACATTAATTCCGTGGAAATAATTTCAGAACACCTGAAATTTAAGAATCGCTGGATGCTGGCGTCACCCAATCGCTCCCTCTGTTTCAAATCCAAAATAGCTATTGATATTCAATGAGCATTCAATTGTCTTTTATTTTTTAGAAGAAGAAACCATGACAAGGAAAGCATTTTGTTGTTTTGAATCGTACAAAAGTTACGTAAATATGTTAAACCCTTCCTAAATTCCTTCATTCAGTATCAGTATCAATATATACCAATTTAAACGATTTTCTCTCGAGGCTACAAGCTATTGTAACTTGAGTTTTACAACAATAGCAGGATGAAAGTCTTTCATGACAATATTCCCCTTCAAGTAATATCGAATTTCATGTTTTATTTACAATTCTAATTACAATTTTGAAGTTTTATGGAATTTGTGAGATCTGTGATACTTTCTTAAGTGAATCCTATTCAAGCTAAGAAATCTTCTATGTGGAATGAAACTTATTTTGTCAACCGTAAATCCTTGCAAAGCGTCAAATTATCCCTTGCATTCAAAACGGGAATATTTGTTTATCATTTCGATATCAGGATTTGGTATACGATTATGAGCGTCGTCATAACGATTTTTAAGTTGCATCACATATGCAAAATAACCATTCACACTGTACGCCAAATGTTTTACCTGTCTTACTGGTTGAGCTTCAATAGCTGTGTATACCTTTCATGGAGAATTGGTAACTTTTACCTATCAAACTTCTAAGCTAACAAAATTTGACGACTAGAGAAGTGGAAGCTTAAGAATTTCGAGTAGATTCAGGAATTGGTCATGAAATACGGAAGCCTGTTTTCTGTGTTTTCCCACTATTCGTATAACTGAATATTGCGTTTCTGCTATTTAGTTTCACCTTGGGATTTTCAACACGCTGACTTCCCGTCACATAAAAAATATTCTCCGATTACTAAAATCAGCCACTATCCTTCCGAAAAGGATGAGCAGGATATATTCAAATATTATTTAACATTGTTTGCATTGTTGGCTCAGTTTCCGCCATATTCAGTGACTAGCATCAATACCCAGCTGAAATTTCCATTCATCTATACGCTATGAATTCTGTACTCATCTCTTATTAACTAAGGTCTCCGCTTGGGGCATATTAAGCTGCAAATAGTGGTCTGATTTCTACTAATTCCATACTGGCTATTGTATTTGGAAACCTGTTTGACCCAATGCTTTAAACTAGTTTGTTTTCTTCATAAGAAGCGACCCATGGCATTTCTGTATCATTTTCTTCAAAGCCCAGGAAATTACCCAATATTTCACTAGCACCTTCCTGAAGTGTATATGTAACTAGTTGTTTGCCTATTTTTAGAGCCCTAGTCGTTCTCTTTATCTTTATAACCAATTTTTTATACCTTGTCTGTTTCTTCTTCTATCTAGCCTTCTTCCCATAATTCTGAAACTTCAGTTTGTGGAACTTTTCCATAAAACGAAAATTGGCAGCAAATAACTATTGGCGACATCTGACAGAATAATATCATAAAAAGTGACTTATCATTATCACTCAAATTCGCAGTCTCAGAAAAAGATTATTAACAGAAAAATAAGAAACTAGAAACTACAAATATAAAGATAATATAATTATTAAAAGTACAGATATTGACTTGTCAAAAATCAAATAATTAATTAAACGAAATAAACTTTACAGGGCGAAATCAAAAAATAATGTAATAAAATCCATGTCATAAAACGTTAAGAATAATAAAAATGAAAAGTGATGTATAACCTTCTCAAAATACTGGAAGGAAATATAACAGTTTGACTTACTTAAAGTAAGAATAATGAAACGATACCAGCAAAGGCCAATGCTAATGAAGGTGATTTGATATTGACGGCAGAACCTTCAACGGCTTCAGCAGTGGCAGTGGCAGTGGCTTCACCAGACTCACTAATGCTTACTGGAGCAATAGTGGTCAATTGACCAGCAGAATCAGTAGTAACTGTAACATCAATGGTAACAGTCGATTCTCCTTCAACTACTTCAGATGCGTATGTTGAGCATACTTCACAACTATGAACGACATAATCAGTAGTAGCTTCCCCTACTGAATCAGTACCAACACTAACATCGCATGGAACAGTCACGGTAACACCTGCTTCGTCAGTAGTTACGATAGTTGACTCATATTTGGTACAAATTGGGCATTCTTCAGTAGCAGTAACAGTAGCACATTGACCTTTGACACAAACAACTGATGCTGTTGACAGAATTGGATGGGTGTATGTAACAACATCACCTTCTTCATCAGTTGTTACAACAACATCACAAATACCAGTTGAAACATGGCCTTCCCCATCAGTAGTGGTGAATGAAGTAGTATAATCTGAGCAGACAGGACATTCTATGACTTCAGTTGTGGTGTATAAGTCACCGTCTGAATCGGTGGTGACGATAACGAGATCGGTTTCAGTAGTTGGGTTACCATCAGCATCGGTAGTAGTGATAGTAGTAGTGTACTCGGTACATTCAGGACAATCACCAAGAATATCAGTACTGGTATACAAATCACCATCTGAATCGGTGGTTACGATAACAACACCGGTTTCAGTAGTTGGGTTACCATCAGCATCAGTAGTAGTGATAGTAGTAGTGTATTCAGTACATTCAGGACAATCACCAAGAATATCAGTACTGGTATACAAATCACCGTCACTGTCAGTAGTGACGATAACAACACCGGTTTCAGTAGTTGGATTACCATCAGCATCAGTGGTTGTGATAGTAGTGGTGTACTCGGTACATTCAGGACAATCACCAAGAATATCAGTACTGGTATACAAATCACCATCTGAATCGGTGGTTACGATAACAACACCGGTTTCAGTAGTTGGGTTACCATC
>JAJLZD010000037.1:0-24147 GCA_030571975.1 Yamadazyma olivae | reverse complement strand
AATGTCTTTACCTTCATCACCTAAAACTTTTCTAATTTGAATAATATCTTCACCAGTTCTGATAAAAGAAGCAAAAATCATATGGACTTTGTTTTTAATACCAAATTTGATATCACTGATATCTTTTTCACTTAAAGCAGGTAAATCAACATCGGTACCTGGCAAGTTAACACCTTTATGAGAAGAAATTTTACCAGCATTGACGGATTTGACTTTTAAAGTTTGGGAATCAACAACTTCTAACACTTCAAAAGATAAAACACCATCATCGACATAAATGATCTTACCTGGTTCGATAACTTTAGTGATGTTTTTATAATCAATATACATGACTTTGTCATTACATTTTTTGGCAAATTCATCATTGGTGGTAAAAGTCATTTCGTGGTTTGGAGGAATAGAATAATCTTCTTCGCCGATAGTAGTACCAGTTCTGATTTCTGGACCTTTGGTATCTAAGGCAATAGCTAAAGGTCTACCAGGATAAATTTCTTCTGACTTTCTAGCATTGTCAATAACACTTTGATGGTAGTCATGAGGACCGTGACTAAAGTTCATTCTGACGATGTTTAAACCAGCTTTTCTTAATCTAACCATGGTTTCAGCATTATTGGTTTTTGGACCAATAGTACCAATGATAGAAGATCTTCTCAAGTTCTTATCAGGGGTTTCAGTAGTGTTCAATTGGGTTAACCAACCTAAGGAAGAAGAAGACATGATGATTTATTTGTAAGTATATCTGTAAGTATTAAATCAATCGACGTAATCAATTGTAGTTAAATCTCTAAATAATAAGATATATGGATATTTATATAAAATTTTTTCACATCAGTTGAGACATTGAGAATATCAGACGGTTCATAGTTATCCGGAGTGTAAGGATTTTTTAAAAAATCAACGAGAGAATTAACAGGAAGAGACTCGGATTGTGCTTGATATGTTCAAGATATCCTTGTATTATGTACATTGTTGTTTCTCGGGGTTTTTAGCGCTTTGTTGTATGTCAATTGCAGAAACGTTGAAGGTGGATAATCAGTTGATTTGATTATGCTCTTAAGCCCTTACGTTGGGTGATGGCATTTACTTTGGTTTCGTGATATCCTAGTGTATATGAGAGTAAATAAGCGTCTAGAATATGAACGAGTCTCTAGCTCTTTCGATTCCATAGCCAATTAACGATATTGCAATTCAAGAATCTCCTATCTGACACCTTCGATCGGAGTTTTCCCCGTGTTCAGCACGCCTGAATGAACGCACGGTTCTGGTTCTGGGATCTAGCGGGCCTAAGCGCTTGGGCGTGGCTGTTGAACCAGTTCCAGTGCGAGCTGGTGCGAGCTGGTGCGTTCACACACCCTGGTACCATTGGGCCACTTCCATCTACAGCTAGTGCCATCGCCTGCAACCCTACAACCATTGGCACTATTGTAATCCTAGGCCAATACCATGGCTTCGCTGCACTCGCTTGCACTTGTTCAAAACATGACAATTGCTCTTTTTTATTACTACTGATTTGGCTACTACTCATCATCTTTAATCCTCTTCACAGTCTCAGAAAACGAGAACATGGTTTTACCTATCATAGCAGGAATCGGAGTAACTATCCTAGCCATTTCTGCTAGGACAACCATTTCTGCATACAGAAAATACATTTTACTAACTCCAGAAATGATAGCATCTTTAAATAACATCACTGTCCAAAAACCTACACATATAGACCCGAATCACATTCACTCCACGCAACACCAATTCCTAAGATCCAAGTACCCAAACACAGGGTTTCAACCCAAAATGACGGAACAGGAAGCTTTGAGAATAATGGGAATAGAGGGAGATCAAATTATTAACTTCAATAAGGAGTTCTTGAAAAATAGATATAGAAAATTAATCATCATGAACCATCCTGATAAAAATGGTAGTCAATACTTATCTCAGAAAATTAATGAGGCAAAAGATGTCTTGGATAAGAGTTATTTAATGAAAAATCATAAATAGTGTATATAGTTTAATGATTACGAATGCATGTTGTTTTCTTCTGTTGTGGTGCCGTTGAGGTCTCCATTAGAAATCTCGCTCACCTCATTTCCGTTCAATTCAGCACCATTGCCATTGCTAAAGATGATGGAATCTGCCGCTATTTCAGGTTCTAATTGAGGTTCGTTTTGTACTCCATTTTGAGCTGCTTTTTTACCTCCTTCGAAATTCTGTCTGATTCTCAAATAATGTTCTAGTTCTTGGGCACTGACTGAGGGAACTAACTCATTTTGAGCTTTCACGAAATCGACCATTTTAACAACCACTTCAGTATCATCTTTTCCAGCAATATTATCAAACCACCATCTGGTTGATACCTCTGCCTCGCCGTTGCTGATTCTTTGACTATTGAAATCTTTGATCTTTTGGTCAACTTCGTTGGCAATTCTTGTCATTGCATTCAACATTGAATCGGAACATAATGCATAGAAATCAGCCCCGGTGAAGGTGAAGGAACATTTTTCTGCGATCTTTTCCAAGTCCACATCGTTATCTAATTTGAATTTTCTTGTCAATGCTTCTAAGATCTTAACTTGCTTGTCATCGGTATCGGAAATACCCAAATACAACATCTTATCGAATCTACCGGGTCTTAATAACGCTTCATCCAATAAATCGGGTCTATTAGTGGCTCCAACAACGAATACTCCCTCTCCACTGCCACCTGCGCCGCTCATACCATCTAATTCTGCTAACAATTGAGAAACAATTCTGTCCATAACTCCCCCAGAGTCACCTTGGTTACCTCTTTTTGGCGCTACTGAATCCAATTCATCAAAAAAGATAACACAAGGTTTGGCATCTCTTGCCTTTTGGAAAACCCTACGAACATTGGCTTCGGATTCACCAATATACATATTTAATAATTCGGGTCCCTTAACACTGAAAAAATTCAAGGAAAAGTTGGTAGCAATAGCCTTTGCAAGTAAGGTTTTACCTGTTCCCGGTGGTCCATAAAACAAGATCCCTGACCTCTTTTTCAACCCATTATTGAATAATTCAGGGTGTTTCAATGGCATGTCGATTGTATCTAAGATTTCGTCCTTGACTAAATCCAAACCTCCAATATCTTCCCACTTGACATTTGGGATTCTAGGGGCCCCGATGGAGTCACTATATTGATTTCTGGCATCATTAATGGCTTTGTCGAAATCTTCCGGTATCAATGTAATCACCCCACCATTTCCAATCTTGACCAACTTTTCAATGAATAAATTATGGTCTTGTGTGGTGTCTGATGGCACAAGCTTAGAGATTCTCTTGATGGCTAGGTTCTTAGCTTTTTTCACAATGGAAATCAAATCTCTTGGTGTCAAACCTGCAGATTGTAAAGCTAAATTACTGAAATTGACATCATTTCTTATACCATAGGGGTAAGAGTTGTAATCCCCAGTGAATCCGTGGGAGTCTTCGAAGTAATCGCTATTTTCCAGGCTGAAACCGAACTCCTTATTGACCAAAAATTTGAATATTTCATGTCTCTCCAACTCATTAGGTACACTAAAGTTGACTTGGAATTTTATCAACAGCCTTAAGTTATTATTCAACTTGTCGATATCATTACAACTGAAAACAATGATTATGTTGGATCTTTTGAAATAGGAATCCAACATATTGACGATCTTCAACGTTAACGACGTCGAGACATTAGACCCTTGTTCATTTTCGTTTATTTCAACACACAAGTTTTCGATATGTCTCAAATAAATGACGTTATAAGATGAGTCGTCTTGCCCGGTACTTAAAAGTTTATCGATCTGCCCGCTTATCAAACCAATGGTCTTTAATTCACTACCGGGATTGACAAATTCCACACAGTCTAGTTCGATCAAGTTTAAACCAAGCTCGCAGCTTAGATTTCTTACCAATGTAGTTTTCCCTAACCCTCTAGACATGGAGTTTAACAAGACAGTGGTCTTCAAGTTTATCTTAGAGTTAATATTGGTCAACAAAATCTTTTTTAATGTCTTTGCATAGTCAAAGTTCCCTGAATCAATGGATTGGTTATAGTTAAAAACTGGTGGTAAAGATAAATAGTCGTACCAGTTATGAAACTCGTTAGGAGGAATCTTGATAAACTCGACACCAGATAATATCATTCTAGTTTTTAACGGGTCTATGAGATACTGGCCTGTTCCTTCGTTCTCTTCCGCTTCGTACTCTGGGTCGCCTAAAACCTCATTGATCTTGAACCACGCAACTGAGTCTGGGTCTCCTGTGGGGATGACATTGAACTCATCTTCATTCTGTAAGTCAAACATGGTCTTAGATATTATAGAATCTATTGGCACAGGAATGAAGTCGTTGGATTTGATGACTTTGAACGTGGAATGAAAAGACGTCTTCAATCCTGAGAAAAAGTGCTGTTGGTAAGTTTTATCTAAAGTGATGGGTGAAGCAACTCTTGAAATCGTCACTGATTTAGCAAATGGCAAAACCCCCGATATTTGCAAGTCTCTTTTACTTGAAGGTTCGAGGTTAATCAAAGAATCTTGTGACAATTTCAAATTTATGGACAAGATTGGTGATACATATATATAACCAGACTTGAATGACTTATTTGGCTCTATTATGGTGAAGACTTTTACAAGGATTTTCCCGCTTCCATGATTCAAGAGAACTGAATCACCATTGAATACAGGGAACCCTAATTTGATTAAATCGCCAGTGGTTAAAAACACAAACAACTCCCCATCTTCCTTCTCCCATAAAGGGGAATTTTCCATAAAGATCTTGCTTGGTAAAGGACTAACTTTGAACTTGGGGTAAGTAGTTTGCTCGATGTCAAGGTCTAAAGTTGAACTCAAATAAGTCGATAAATGAATGTCATCTTCGTCGGTAGCGATATCTACAGGAAATGAGTCCTTGGCATCAGTATTCTTTCTTATGACAAATATATTGGTATTAGTGTTGATTTTCCCTTGATTAACCGGCTCACACAAGATGACTTCCCCATTAATGGAGGAAATCAAATCATCCTTGGAAACGACTAAACTCTTCAAAAATTTGTTCATGAAATTGTAACGTATGGATTCGGAGGTTTTAGCATTCAAAAGATTATAAATCTCATTGGGGACAGACACATAAACATTATCTAAACTTGGGATATCTTCGTATCCAATGGATTGGATCAAACAGTTGGTGATGGTCAATTGACCATTGAATTTACTCAAAAACGAGTTATTGATAAATGAAACTGTATTCACATTTGGCGCATTATGGTTAATGGCATCCACCTTAAACAATTTATAGTCTTTGAAGTAATCTGGTGCTCCTAAGAACTTCACCAACACATAATTATTATCAGATTCTTGTCCGAATAGTCTCAAATATAATTCCATCGACAACTGTACCTCATCATGCTTGGTGATGCTCGGGTCGTCTACAAATTGTAAGCTCCCCATCGTAACTACAGATTGCCTTTCGGCTTCTACTGATGGCATTTTCAATTCTTACAACTGTAGTATGTACTTTTTCACTAACTAAATTCAAGACTCGCAGTTTCCCCAGCTTTTCCTCGGTGAACAATCACATGACTTGATGACTGAATGACTAGTGATGGGATTCGAATAAATAGTTGGGTTTGCCATCTGGTTCATTGTGGTAGACGTTCTGAGTTGATACAAACACCAATCCCATTTACAAGTACTTTTCTTATAATATTATGCTAGTTAGATACAATTTTTCATTACGAGTCTGAAAAATTTATGGGTCTGAAAAATCAACTATAAACCCTCTATTTGCTATATGTACTTTACATTTATCCTGTAATATCCGAATACTATCTATTTGCCTGATAACTTATCACCAGTTAGACTGTGTAGTTTATAATACTTACTTCCTGCTGCTCGTAATTTTCATTACCCGGATCACATCGATAAAAACTGTGAAAAAATTCTTCACTTTCTTCACATTAAGTATTGTATCGGTGTAGTATAGTGTGATATAATACGAACCATATTGGCATCTCCAAGTACTTACAAGGTCATTTAAGACTTCCAATCATAGACTTGATGGTATTTGGTCAATATTTCACGTATTATAGCTGACTATGCTATTCTGGTATCAAGTACAAGATAAAATATGATGAAGAAACTACTTTTTAAACCATTAAGAGCACCTTTGTGTTTAGCCGTCTTGGTTATGTATCAATTTGCAATGATATGGTAATTTTGTCATAGTTACACTGATTTTATCAAATACTTGGACAATACTTTTTGTCACTCTATTTAATTCACCTCCTTCTATACGATTGCTAGTCTGCTTGTTGGCATAAGTCTTACAAAATACTGGTTTAATTGATCCACTATTTGCTATTTAGTAACAGTTCCACTCCATAATCAGAGGATAAGCCCAGTTAGTTTTGTTTTCAATCATTATGGTTCGTTAGTTACATAACTTCAAAGTACATAGAGTTCAAAACAGAGGAGGCAAAATAATCTAAAATATTCATTAATTAAATATCTTAAGAATTGTTAGATCCTTATTATACATCAAGTCTTTTTACAAAGAATTTTTGATTATGATTTATATTTTTCTTGACAAAATTTAAGCTTCATCTTCATCAACAACAACGGTGTGTAAACCTTTGGCAGATGGGACGACAACTGGTTCGACGTATGCGTATAATTTTTCCTTAGCATCTTCTTCATCATTTCTTCTTCTTGAAATTCTTAATCTCATTCTTTTTTCAACACCTTGGACACCTCTTTTCCAGACAGCGACGTTTAATCTTGGGTCTAATCTAACATCAGAAGTACCCATGTGTAAAGTGGCGAATTTTCTGATTTCTTTCATAGCTTTTGGAGCTCTCTTTTTGAAGTGAATACCATGTAACTAAAATTGTTAGTATTTTTGCTTGATAGTAAAATCAAACTGAAGTTTAGTGTTGAAAATTTCTTTAAGGTCCGTATTTCATTTTTCTTAAACTTCTGGACGCCATTAAAACTTAATAGTTCGAATATAGGATTATATTCAATTTGATTATCTCTATTTCTTGATTTGATTCTAATTCTTCATCCTCTTCTCATCCCTCGATATATAATAGTTGTCGGTCTTTCTCTCTGTATTCCCTATCTCATTCTTCTTCTCTAACACTAAACCACCTTCAGTGATTAAAAGTACATACTCTCTTACTTAAGTTGATAGTATATTCACGAGTAACAACGTCTTGAACAGCCATTTTGTAGTCTAATAATGTAATTTTTCAAAAAATTCTCACAGTAGAAAAATTCTTTTAGATTCTCAAAATAAAATGAAAAATATATTTTCGCAGTCACGGGTACAAACGTGAGAAACGCGTGTTAGGGGCTGCTATTTGGGGTTGGTGCCCTATTGGACTTTCTACTTTATATATTTATTATGCTAATTACTATATAAAATTGTTTTATTCTAACCCATAAACTCGTTGTATATTGTCACACCATTGGGATTTTACCAACTGCAAACAATCTTCAAGTTCAGGGGTGCTCTTGTGCTCTAAATTACATACAAATTTTAATTCATCTTCTTCAATCAATTCAAATTTGTAGACATTAGTTAAATCCCATAAGCCTAATGTACAACATAGTATCCTTCCTGAAATCTTGTTTTCAAAGCATAATTCCATTAATTTATTCAAATTCAATTCTTCAGTAGTGATGCTTAAAGTATTGCCTGATTCTAATGAATAAATCGGATCAATGGTCTGTAAAGCATAAACTAAACTTTTTTTAGTAAATAATCCAAGATTATCAAATATTTCTGAATATTCTTTACTTATTATACTTCTGATAGACTCGTGTGTCGTATTGTTGGAATCATAAATGAATATCTTGATAATAATAGTTAAAAGTTGTAAATTATCATAAATAATTTCATATCCTTTAGTATCAATCTCTTTCGTTAAAGAATTTAAGAAGTTCAATAATGTCAAATAATTCTTATTCAAAATCAAGATTACAATAATATCAAAACTTAGATTATTTAGATTATTTGAAAGATCATTCGATATTGAATTAGATCTTAACCTTAGTTGATAACATAATTTATAGAATTCATTGATTAATGATAAATTGGGTGCTGATTTTAACCTTAGTAATAATATTAATAGGCTGTGAGATATATCTCCATTATTGTTTCGAGGTAATGGATAAATAGATTGTAGATTGTTACTGGATTTGGGAGGAGGAACATTGTTATTCTCACTCAAATACAAAAAATTGTTCAAATTAATAGCTTCCTGTTTAGCTTCACTCAATTTATTATTAAACATCAACAACATTAACCTGGATTCCCATAAATTTAACTTTTTATCTATTCTTGATTCTTGTTTTATCATCGAATAAGTTTGATCAATTGACTTGGGTAAGTTGGTTTTAATGGTCTCATAGTAATTTGAAATACTAACTTCCGTTATTCCAGGAGGAACCTTGAAAAATAATTGATCAGATGATAATGCACTGGCATCTATTGACATTGTTTCTCAGTGCAAACACTTGTAGAATTGTTGATATCTTATCAGTGCGCACTAGTTGTAATGAGTGATACCCACAATAAAGTAATAATTGAAGCTAAACAAGTACAAAAGGACAGTTTAAAGGAATCCGAAGTATTGTGTAATCAATTACAAGCTACTCTAGAAACTTTGATCAGAAATAACTCCAAAAATAATATAAATGGGCCATCATCATTAGATAAAATAACTACTATTCATCAGATTGATAAAGAAATCAATAGACAATTAACCCATGATATATCAGTTGATTTTGAGAAGCTAGTTAACGATAAAAACAAGTTGTCCAAATTACTCAGTAAAAGCAATAGATTACTAAATCATGATACCGAAAATTTTATAGATAATTTACAGAGAAAGAGTGAATTAATAGATCAAGAACTAAGAATATTAGAACATACCTTTAAACTAATTGATGAAAATAAATGATCTTATATAAATGATAACGAATACATTAAACTAAAAATACATAACACTAAACTATATCTATGCTAAACCTTTAGCAGCTCTTTCCCATTTCTCTTCTGCTGCCCAGCCGGCGTTGATAATTTTCATCAAATCGTAGAGATTAATACGTCTGTTTGGTTTCAAAGACTTCCCCTTATCTACCAAGTTGGTGTAAATCTTGACGTAAGATTCTTTAGGTATTTGATCAAAAAACAATCTTGCAGTACTACTTTTATTACTGTTAACTTTAGATTTTAACCATTGAGTTCTTCTGTATTCCCATAAAATATCTCCGATATTTTCGCTTTTATTATCGTTACTGGTCTTATCCGTTTCTAATTGTTTTCTTAAACGTACTATATCCAAATCGGTAAACAGATTAGCAAATACCTCGTTACTTTCATCTTCTTCTAATTCATCCTCGTTAAACTCTTCATCACTGAAATTTTCATTCATTATCGGTGTACCCGAAGATGAATTATTGGATTGCCGTATGACATCTTTAAGATTGTACCTAACTTGACTATCGGAAAATATAGTACTTGATGATTTAATTTCTTCATTATTGCTTAATTTTTGTTGATAATTTTCATACATTTTATTTAAATCTTTAAATTTCTTATATTCGATCAAAAATCTCTCTTCATTAACACTAAACCCTTTGGAATGTCTTTCTAGCTTTTCTAATATTGAATCTGTATCTGTATCTATGAATAATTCACTAATGGCTTGATTTTCATTAAAAACTTCGTCGCCCAAGGACTTTATTCTTAATAAAAACAAATTCCACTCTATTCCCGCTTTTTTGAAAAATCCGTTTACTTTTTTGAACTTTCTAGGACTTGTATTTATTGCTGATGTAGTATTAGACGGTACTGATGAATATGATTTGGATTTTCGAACTGTGGGATTAGAATTCATGAATAACTATACTTCTTTGAACTTTCTTTCAAAAAAATGTTAAAACTTGGTGATGTTTCGTTCTTAATATTCAATATAGAGTATAAATCCTTGTTGTTGATCTACAAATGTCTATTGTTATTGAATAATTTATCTTTATCTTATCACACGATGAAAAACCAATTTTATAAGCAACCTTTTTTTCAACAATTTTTCTGTAACCTAAATGCTCTGCAACTTGATACGTAATTTCTTTGTGCCAATAACTATGTTTCCTGCGATCCCGTGCCCTATGGTCTTACCTATTTGTTGTAATGCTAGAAGATTTAGACCCTGGATTAAATCCCTAATGAAAATTTTCGAGATTGATGATATCAGCTCGCATTGACACGACAGATAAGGTTTAAATAGAGACTTGATCGGTTTAATATAAATTTATAAAAGTTAATTCTTATAATTGATAATATAAAGCTGTTATGAATTTATTGATATTAATTGGCAAAAAGTTTGTGATATGGGGTAAATTCGTGATGTAAAATTTAATTTCTCTAGAGTGTCAAAAAATACCGTAAAAGTTGCAATATTTATTGTTACATATTATACACTATAAATGGATTAAATATAAATGTGGAAAAAGTTTAGACTAATTATTAGTCATAGTGGAATTTTCCAGATGTTCATATTTTTGCTTTAATTCTTTGTATAAGTTAAAGTCAAATTTCCATCCTTCTTTGGATTCCAAATTCTGTTTCATATACTTTAAATCGTAAGCCAATTCCGTTTGGTATCTTTTGAAAAACGATTTATCTCTCAAATAGCTTCCTTCAATCTCCCATTTGATATTGTAGATAGCAAACGACAACCCATTATGTTTGTTGACTTCTTTCCAGCTTCTTGAGTTAATGCCATTGGCGTAAAATGATTCATAATTCTTTAATCCTGGTAAAAGTAAAATAGTTACTGACAAATCGCCTTTAATTTCATTATCTTTATTGATTTGTGGAGCTACTATATCTTCAGCTTTCCAATTATTGTTCCATTCTTTTAAATCAATAGTGTTGTCGAAGAATCCTAAATGTGCTAAGACATTTAAAACATCAGAATCATCGGTATAAACTCCATTAACACCTCCCCATAATTCCCTTTTCTTCATAGCTTTTCCTTCGTTCAATTCTTTCAAAAATGTTTTGATGAATCTGTAGGGAATTTTAATTTCCAACAAGTAATTAATATAATCGGTAGGCAAAGGTGGTATCATTGGGATATACTTGATGGAATTGGAATAGTATGGATCTTTCAACTTTTCTCTATATGATTCTCTTAATTCTTCAAATTTTTCAAAATGTTCATCTTTTAAACCTGTTAATTGCGATGTTTGTAATGTTAACCACGTAGTTGTAGGGTTATAAACTAGAGAACCCAAATGATGACGCTCAGGGAAAACGGTCTTGATAATATCTAGTATATCATTCTTTGATAAATAGCTCGAAGTTGGGAGGATAGTGGTTATTTCTTCATTCTTCTCTTCATTTTCGTTATCGACTTTATCATCAGTTTTATCTTCAGTATTGACCTCTGGATTTTCTTTTTCCTTTTCTTCGGCTGTAACATTCGAAACTTCTTTGTCATCACCGATATCTTTTGGGTCATCAGCAATGGCACTTGTGCTTTCAGTATCACGCTGTTCTGGAGAGCTGTGATTTACAAGATGAATATGGTTCCCAGTATGAATATGAGGAATTGGGCCCTTTGCTTCAGTAGGATCATAGTGGTGATGGTGATGTGGTATGTGACTATGTGTGTGGTGATGATGGTGAGGCGCTGGTGATATTTGATGTGAATGCTGATGATGGTTACCTTCTTCACTAGTATCCTTATCACTAGCGTTTTTGGAAGCATCTGCAACTGACTCTTTGTTCTCCACACCCAATTCCGCAGAAGCATTCACCACATCTTCCCTTGAATCTTCACTTTTGGCTGTAGGGTCCTTGGACTCTGTATTGAACTTAACTTTCTTGGAGATATGCTCATCTGAACCAGTTTCGTGGTTTAAAGTTACGGCAACATTTGCCAAGTTCTCAATTTTCCCTGTATTGCCACTATCTACTGGGGAAGTTTCATTGGTAGTGTTTTCCGCTGGTTTTGATTCTTCCGCCATTCTTTTTGTATTTCCTAACCGCTTCTAAATAATGTTGAAATAGTTTATTGAATTTCTCAAAATAAAGGCAGCACGGTTCGCGCACGCACAAAGAGTTGATTGATAGACAAATCTGGGGTATTTATATTATTTATGAGCTTTGAGTCTCTGTTGACATGCATAGTGGACGATTTTGTTGTTATCGTTAACACTGAAGATACTATAACCTAGTCTTTTGTTACAAATTGAACAAAGTTTTTTACTGCTTTCAATCAAATAGCCTTCACTTTGAGCAGTTAGAAGCTCATATTGCAACTTGATAGAACCCACCTTGTAAAGCTGACTTGACAACCGGGTGTTAGTCAATGTTTCTTTTGAATTTCTCATTTGGTCATCCAAGTATTGTGATAACTTATGAATAGGAAACGAATTAGGTAAACTTGTTAGTACCCTTAAAATTGACATTTTAGAGCCTTGGGAAATCAACAATTTTTCAATGGATTCAATGTTTTCATTACAATGCATCAACAAGTCTTCTAATAGTTTATGTAGTAAACCTGTACCTTGTTCTTTATTATTAGGCTGTTGATAAATATCTGAACAATAGTTAATTGCTCCATCCAAATCATCTAGTTGGTTATATAATACATCAATAGCTTTATCATGTTCTCCTAATCGTTTGTATATGAAAATTGTAAAGCGTAAAAAGTTGTCATTGTCTGTCGGAATATTTTTTAACACTGCCCATGGTTCGTAGATCTCTGTAGTCTTGAGGAAGTGATATAACTTCTTATAAAATGGCAACTTTTCAAACTCAGAAAAGTCCAAATTTGACACATTGGGTGAATTTAGTACCTTCAAGTATAACAAACACAATTTGGTATGGAATTGGTTAATAACTGATGATTTACCAGGAGTCTCGCTCAAGTCACTTTCAAAAATCACCCATTCCAAGTATCTTATTGAGATATTTTCATCTTTAATCTTGTTTAGTAAAAACTCAAATACTTTATAATTATCATAACTTTCACATTCATAGGTATCATTCATAAAAATCAATTTAGCATTTTCTATAGCATCCTGGTCTTCTTCTGTTAAAAGCCAAATTGAATACTTGAGAATTAGATCTAACTGAGAGTTATCCAATTTCTGTAAATACTGAATAGTCAAACTAGGACTACGTAAAAAGTCATCAAAATCATCTTCATGATTAACAGACTCATGTCCCAATTTGTACAACATTTCCAATGCATCATCGTGTAAATCTCTACCATAGTAAAAATCCAATAATTCTTTAATAAAGTTAGTTTCGTTAGTCTGATGCTTATGAATATTACTTAATAAACATTCGTTAACTATTTTAGAATCACATTTATTGTTGGGAAGTCTTAATAATGGTCCCAATAACATCGGCTTGCAATGGAAGTAGCACAAGAACAAACAAGTGTCAATTTCAACTGCGATCTGATCCAAACACATTTTGTAGGTTTCAGGAGTCACAAAGTCATACAAGTCATAAAGAGTGACATTAATGTTTTTCCAGAAATAGGAGTCTTCCTTGAAAAAATTCAAATGGATTCTTCTTTGATCAGTCAAATACACAATCAAATTATTCACTGCTTTGTTAAACTTTCTTAGATTTTGATCTTTAGTCTGCCCAAAAATATTCGTAGGTAGAAGTCTAGGGGTTGCCGATGCTTTAGTATGCTTTGATTGTTGGTCATTATCAAGCTCAGTGGCAGAATCAGCCGTGGTGGCTCCATTATTATATTTTAACTGTTGTATATCATCTATGGAAATCTTCTTAATGATATTTTTAGATAATTTGATCAAATCAGGGTTAATACCATTACTATCTTTGGAATAATAACTGATATTGAGAAACTCTGGAAACAAGTCAATGACATCTTTATATGAAATGAGCCATTCACTACTAATTTCTACTAGTGACTCATGATATTTGGAGAACTTTTCAAAAAGTAAAATGGCTTTGGACTTGTATAAATCACGTAAAAATAGCTTTTTACGTTTTTCTTTTCCTACTCTCGTCCCGCCAAAATACTCATCCTCTTCATCAAGTTTGTCAATGAAGCCTATAGCTTTATTTAGGCCAATTAATGATAAATCATTGGCTATTTTATTATTTCTTTTATCAGTTTCTCCGAATTTCAAATATTGGTCTATTTGTTGCTGGTAACTCAAAATATTGAATTGCAACAAGTCATTTGCAGCACCTAAAAATATATATGAGTCATTCAAATAGGTTGGAATCGAATTCGAATTTATTTGATGATGTATTTTTTGAATTATATCCCCACTATCAATTTCAACTATTTCAACTCTTTTGCTATACATTATGAATAGATAACATGGATAAATAAGATCAATAAAAATTGGGGAAGAAGACAACTGTAATTTGGATTCCTTAATAGCGAACTTTGACTCTTTGTAAGTTAGCAATAGGGATTGTGTATCTTTTATAAGACAATATTCTTCTTCATTGATCTTTATTATCCAAATCGAGGGGCCACTACTACTCAAACCAAAATAGCTAAAAGAGCTATGGTTGAAGTTATGGACCAAATCATTAGGGTCCAAGAATAAAGGACTAATAGAATAAGTATCATTGATATCAACCAAGTAAAAGTCATTATTGAGACCTAAAATCAATTGATATCCCGAGTCAAGGTTGATAGAGTTGATAGCCCTAATTCGTTCTTTCAAAGATTGTTCATGGATTTTTTGATATTGGAAAATATTTCTGGACTTGTAGACCATTTGTAATATTAATAATTTTTTCTTCACCCCAACAGCAATATATTTCTTTTCATTGACCTCGAAACAATAAAACTCGTTGAAATACTTTGAATCCTCAATGATTTGGATTAGATTTAGATGACTACCAACTTTTTCAAATACTTTAATGACATCGTTATTAACAATTGCAAATATTATTCTATTGGAACTTTTGTTAACATTTATAATCTCTATTCTGTTGATGGCACTAGAATCGCCATTTATATTGGGAAACGTAATATCATGAGTGAAATTGGAGCTCTTTGTTTCACTGAAGTACGTTCGAATGTCATTCAATGATTTAAATGACCGTATCAGCTGGGGTTTCCTTTGTTCAGGTACAAAGGTGATATCTACATCAAAGATTCCCAAATCCCCATTTACAAACCCAACATACAATGTTTCCTCATTGTAACATATTCCACTGATCTTAATATTCCCCGTGGAATTGAGTCTGCTTGCGGGTCGTATAACTTCGATGTTCATCACTTGTGTTAGCGCCAGTTGCCTATCGAATATATAGTCGCACAAAATCCTAACAATGTAAAAGTATAGGATAAGAGTCGAGACGAGAAACTGAAAGCTAGAAATAGGTTTTATATTGTTATACAGTAGTTAAGAGATCAAGGACACCAGAAGTGTATCTGGAGATGTCTTCAAGTTCATCTTTTTTGGATTTGTTAACTTCGTAATAGTTTGCCAATGCCCCTTGTAATTCAAATTCGTCTGGGTTATTGTATACAATATCAGCATGAGTCTTTAAAAACATCGAGAACAATGCTTGATATATTTCGTAGTTAGTATTGGATTCAATCCCCTGAGTCAAGGCTTCAATAAAAAGAGCCATTTCATTCAATGGTGGGAATGCATTCAATGATCTGATTTCTAAATCAGTAGTTGCTGGTGACAATTCTACAAGGTAACTTAAGAATTCATTGTAGTTTTCCGTTTCACCTGCCTTTCTTAACAATTTAGTGAATTGAGATTCAAAATTATCTGATCCTTGGTTTTTGTAATTCAATAATTTGGATTCAGATTCTTCTTCTGTACTGGCACTGTTTGAAGCGATACCAGTTTCTGCTTCAACTGCTCTGTCACCAACATCATGTCCTGAAAGTGATAAGAAAAATGGAGCTTGTTTTGGTTTCGTTGGGGCTTCTTTAGGCTTACTACGTTGTCTAATAACATCCAAGTGCAATAAGGTTCTATATTTGGATCTTGATTCCAATGATAAAGTGACTAAACTGGAGTCAATCTGGGACAATTCGGTATCTTTTATTAATCCATTTGAGTCGTCTTCTTGATTTTCCAATGCTCCATCAATGATATTAGACCCACCATCTCCCGAAATATTTGGTAACAATATATTGGCAAATTCTTCTTCTTCTACATGTCTTGTAGAAACAGGTTTGAATTGTGCTCTATTTGTCCATAAGAAAATACCGTTTCCTGTGACATGTGTAGTTGCTAAGAAATCTCCAACAGGTGAAAATTTGACACATGTAGCAACACTAGGTAATTTAACACCATCAATACACCCACCACTAGGTAAATCCCAAGTTCTTAATGTTCCGTCAAGAGCAACGGATACAATCCATCTTCCATCTGGCGAAAAGTCCATACCAGTAATTCTATTACTATGACCATATAAAATTCTGACAATTTTTTGGGTCACAACATCAATAACTACAATCGACAAGTCATCTAATGCACAAGCAACCAAGTCTGAGCTTTTATGATAAATCATCGAAGTGATTGGAGATTCTAAATCCAATTTCCCAAGAAATGTCAGCTTAGCAAAATTATAGAATCCCACAATCCCATCCAAACCGGCACTGACCATCTTTTGATTCATACCATCGATTGCGATACCTGAGACTTCTTTCTTATGAAGCATATATTTTTTACGAAGAAGACCTGATTGTAAATTATAACTTCCAATACCCCCTTTACTGGAACCAACCAATGCAAAGTTACCACAATGTGAAATACAAACCGATTTTACTATACCCTCATCCACAGTTAGCAATTGATGGCGACCAATTCTTTTCGTTTGTGAATCCCATGTTCTCGCAAACAATTCATCTTTATGAGCAGTGATAATATTTTCCCAGTCACCTTCTTTAGCTTGGTTTGAAGAAATTGCTATGATTTCTGGTAACTTTTCTCTCATGGATTGCACTTGTCCTGCTTGTCTTTTGTTATTTGATCCTTTAAGCATTCTTTGTGACATTTCCTGTGATTGGGCATCTTTTCTTAATGAAAAAGACCAAAAAGATTTATCTGATGATGCACTAAGAATGAAATGCGATTTGTCTTCTTGTGGGAATTCAATGTTTATTGGAGGAGCTGAATGGCCACCTCTAGAACGTAATAAACGAGGTGGTGAAATCACAGCACTATTTGTGGTAGAAAGACTAGGATCAAACACAAATTCTTTCAAACTATTGTCACCACCATTAGTCACAAGTATCGATTGTCCGTTTAAAAATTTCACATTAGCAATACCACCGTTAGTTTCCTTATGAGCTCCTTTTACAACATGGATTCTTACTTGTTTCTCTAATTCATAAAAAAATAAATCTCCGTTACTTAAACCGGCAACGAGATGAGGTGAACCATCAGTTCTAAATGATAATGATATCACTTTTGAGCCACTTTCTTCATTTGCAGCCATAATTCTTTGTCCCAAAATTTTACCGTATTTTATATTATATAAGAAAATACCTCCATTGGCAGTACCAATAGCAATTATGTCTAAAGCTGGGGCAAATTCTATACAAGAAATATTTTCATTAAACTGGCTTTCGGCAGATTGGAATAATAATTTACCCGTATTTACATTGAATATGAATATGTGTTGAGTTGTAGCCACAACGATTTTATTAAGATAAGTGGGAGGATGTATTATACCAACGATTTCTCCATGAATTTTCAGATTCATGGAATATAATGAAGAGTGTAATTCGTTTGGATATCTTGAGTTATTAGTCTTTTTGAAAGTGAAAAGTTCATTGTCAGTATTGCTTGCAACCAAGAAATCACCAAATTTGATAATATGATTGACGTTGGATGTACCAGGAGTCTGTAATGTTTCTTCCAATCTTCCTCTTTTGAAAACACCAATTTTATTGCTATAACCAGCATAAACATAATGATAATGAGCTGCTAGAGCAGTCAACTTTGAGGGAGCTTGTGTTTGACTTACAAATAGTAAATGCAATGTGGAAACATCATATATTTGGAATGAACGTCCCACTGAAGTGACAATATAAAATGTAGACCCTAAACTTCCAACAGCAAAAGGTACTTCATTCGAGACATTTCCCAATACTCTGAAGGGACTGAAGACTTTTGACGATCTTATTTTACCACTAACTAATCCATTAGTGGCAGCATCACCTTCCGTTACTTTGTTATTGCCTACTAGTTTCCTCTTCTTCTCAATAGGCTCAACCATCTTAACTGATAAATTTTTTTCTCAGATGAGATCAAAAAATGAGATGCCATTACATACTCATAAATATCTTTCTGGCGGTCATAACATTTAAATGATAAGAAGGGCCCCTGGATTTGTACTACAGCAGCATCAATGCCACGAAATTATGATGCCAATTGAAAAAATTACCGAAAACCCACACTTTAAGGTCAAGAATCAGAAAAATGTAGATTTATCAGGAGATGACTTGACTAAAAATTGAAATTATCCATATTAAATCTTAGAAATCCGCTGATATGTCTTTAAATACGTAAACAGCAAAGAGTTTCCCAGCTTTGGGCACTATATACCATGCTGTTTTCCTAAGAAATGGACCTGAGTGGCCACAGTGGCCCAGTTTTTGACGGTATACTGGTTTAAGCCATCTCAGAACCGTAGAAGTGTTCGATAGAGGGATGGCACTCGGATAGAGTATTTACGAAACCTTCGAGTAAACTCTAATAAGCTCATGCTTTCTTCTAAAAGTCTATAAACTTTAGCTATTGTTTAAACTCTACTTCCTCCCCAGCTAGAAGTGTGCAAGAGGCTAGGCCACCTAAGGAAATGTCCATATATTAGTTAGGAGGAGGCGCTATCAGGTAAGAAAATTGGCATATTTAGAGGCGAAACACTGTTTCCAGGAGTGTTTTGCCTATACTGCTACTATAGTCGCTCCTATACTATGCTTTCCAGCCTGTGTTGTTAGTACATATGTGTCCAAGTTGAAACTTTTTAGTAAATGTGCTCCATGATTATCATTCAAGAGCGGCGAAGTAACTTTACTCCCAGTACTTGACCAATTAGCGACTTTTACTACTGTCATACAGAACAAACTCAGAAATAGGAGACATATAAAATAATTCGAGGCCTCCTCGGACAAGTGTATGCTTCCACCAAGGTTAAGGATGTCTGCCAGACGTAAGGTCAATTAGAAACCCCGAAATTGTTTATGTAATGCAATTGTTTGGATAGTCTAAATTGAGAGTTGAACACCTACTGGCCTCATACGATATAGGAAAGACGAATAGCACGGGTAAGTAACAAATGCTAAAGTATAACTAACCAACCTGAAATAAACGGTTGGAGATGTGCCCCACTATAGAAAGCCGCAAGTAATTATTAGCGAATAATAATGGTCAAGAACACTTTAATGTAGGAGACTCTAACTATCCCTCAATTCAAGTGGTATCAATCAGTAAACATTCCACATCATCATATTATCATTCCGTTTCAAAAAATCTTTGGAAGAAAGTTTATCCTTTATTTTTTCCAGTTCATGATAAGACCAAGAATGAAATGGCCAGAATACAAAAATTTTTAAAGAATCAGAAGTGGTCTGACTAAGCATTAGACTAAATCTAACTAGCAGGTTTAAAGTAGAACAGGAATAAGTTTCACTATTACGAAAACAATCAGTCCAACTCCTGTTAAGCAGACAGGAAAAAATTATTTTTATTTTTTTATAGTTTGGAAATTAGAGCAAATTTCCACAAATTTTATTTTCCTTCATAACTACAGTGAAACACCATCGGATGCCAATTGCTTCTCATTATAATCAGGTATGATTTAATATAGATGTTTCATTTCGCAACCGAAGGTATACCCCCTCCTCAAATTAAGGTTTTCAAGCAATTTCAAATGATTATTCTTATGCAGAAAATGTAAAGTTGAAACGTCTTTTTGGAAGAAAATTTTGCTACCAAAAAAAAAAAAACCAAATTAAAAAATAAAGCAAAAACGAATAAAATAAAAAGAGCAAAAAATAAACCCAGAAGGGAAATGTGGGATAAAGTTTGCCATAGACCCAAAGGTTGTGTAACTTCTATTGCAGAAATTGTATATATTTAGAACATATCCAAACACAATCCAGAAACAACTTTACCTACATAATGAAGTTTTCTACAGTTGTGGTTTCATTTTTATCATTGTCAGTTACTTTAGGTAACCCAGTAGTAGACAGATTACTTCTGATAGTTAAGAGGTATGAATTTCCTGCTGAACCAGTCGCTGAGTCAGATAGTACAGCAGTTGCTGTTGTTATTTAGAAATAAACGGTTTTAGAATTTTTTACTCTTTATTATTATTATCTCCTTTTTTTTCATCCACTTCCTCTCTCCTCTCCTTTCTGAATAAACTTTAGCAGACTAACTTGCCGATCTAAAAAAACAATAAGATTGCAATATCATAATGGAGAACTTCGTCAGGGTCTCATACCAATATTTGCAAACATGTATGGCGATACTTCACAGTGCTGTATCTGCTAAGGTGAATTGCTGCCATGAAACGGAATACGCCATAAAAGGTTACGCACACTTTGTACCTACGAAAACTTACGAAGAAATGGTCATTACGTTCCAGATTTGATTAGTGAACATCATAGCTCATAGCATACAAAAGCTAAGCTTTAATTGTTTGTCAGATCTTGAGTTGTTGATACGGTTTTATCGTTTAGATTTAAACTATTTTAGTTCGAATTAAGGTTTGAGAATCAGATGAGGTTTCACCTACACCTTCAGTAATATACTACGATAAAGATTCTATCGAGTCACAACGTTTGTGCTATGTGTAATCTACAGGATTAGACGAAATAGCCGGGATATACGTCTTAACCCTCTATACCTACTTGATTATAATTTACTAAAATAACGTGGCAATACGCCTAGAAGACCACTTGCGTTTCACAATGGCCGAAAATATTTTCTATCCAAAAGAAGGCTTCTCAATTTTCGTATTCATTGTAATTCCACATTGAAAACTTTAATTACCGGTACAGGTCATAGTATATGCATAAGGCATGGGGTTCATGACTCAAGTATAGGAATTTAATAGGATGTTATGTTATTGTAGACTAAAGTTGTTTACATCATATCAGGTTGCTAGGCGGTGTATGTTTGTTGGAGTAATTCCCAAATTGACTTTTTAAGCTTTAATCCAGAATTTAATTACTATGCTCCTTTTAGATCTAAGCTACAAGAATAGGAGAAAATTAACTTTCAAGTTAAGAATCCAGACTGACTCTATAACCATCAACTTAGATTTATGTCGCTGTTTTTAGCGTCTGTACTTCTTTGCTCTGGTTTTCTATTTATAAACCTTAGATATGTTTTAGAACTTATTTTAGAACTTTAAGAATCCTGTCAACTCTAATATGCAACAGTACGGCACTGCATCAATTAGTAATTTTGGTCGTGCTTCAATACTAAGATAACCAAACCAGGCATTTAATCAGCTGATATTAGTACTGGTAGCCTTCAGTTGGTGTTAAACCCAAGTTCATGGCTTGGCTGCTTTGGAACTGGGAACTCTAAATAGTCGAAACAGGCATTCTTGATACGCCTCTCGACCATAATGGAGCCCATCCCAAGACATGGTGCTCACTCCAAGACATGGCTCGGATGATTCTGAACGAAAAATTTGAACATTATGTAGGAGAATTTCATCACCAAAACTTCTGCATCTCACCGACGCAAATTCTGTGAGGTAGTAGAAAATAAATGCTACCGCAGTTTCCAGATCTGGTTGGAAATTTATAGACGAAAAATATATCTGCTTTATTTTTCAGCCCGAGAACCATGTCTGCGGTCAAGAAGCATATGTTTTCAGTACCAGGTGCAAGACCACGGCATCAGGAAGTGATGTACAACCACCTAAAACTCCTTCAACTCTATTACACCCACTATTCACCGGCTCATACCTATTCGGTCAGTTTCTTCGTCCTTCATGTACTTTCCTTCCTTGCCTGCGTCTACCAAATCATTAACTTTTATTTACGAAAAGGGAAATATTTTCTGGAAGAGATATTTTTTTTTTTAAATCTGTTGCCTTGATGATAAATAGTCATTAGACTAAAACTTAAACGTTGCATGCATAGGGGCCAAAATATTGTTTAGGTATTATTTCACATATATTTTTTCCAACCATTTTTTAGTTTATTTTATTTTTATTTTTATTTTTTTTTATACCATGCTATTTTATTTTTTTAACTTTTTCTTCAGAGATGAAGATTCGAAACAAATAAACGTATATATACCTTCCTTCGCCCCTATAAACTCTTCTTCTTAAAAAACTTTGTTCTTTTTGCAGGTCAAGAATGTATTCTTTCGTTCTTTTTCTAATTTTCTGTCAATCGATTATTGCGAAAGAGGTATCAGGTATTTTCAATTCATTTGACCTGTTGACATGGGAAAATGGTGGAAGTTATCCTGCTGCTTATCCCATGACACCAAGTTGGGTCGCAAGTGTCAATTGGGCCATGAAAGGTGGTAAAGTTGCTGCAGGTGATACATTCACATTGAATATGCCTTGTGTTTTCAAATTTACAACATCAGATTCTTCAATTGACTTGGTTGTAGGGTCTCAAGTTTTTGCTACATGTCAGTTCAGTCCCGGTGACATTATTGTTCCTTATTCACAATTGAAATGTGTGGCCTCTAATAATGTCAAATCCACAACCGATGCTTCTGGTACCATTAGTTTCCCTTTAACTTTTAATGCCGGTGGTTCTGCTTTAAATACCGATATGACTTGTGCTAGCAAATTCACTTCTGGTACCAATACTATTACTTTCCAAGATGGTTCAACTTCTTTCTCGACAACTGCTAATTTCCCTGCTGGTCCTTCTACTAACATTGGTTACAGTACTAGTGATATTTACATGAGTAACAGATATATTCCTTCTGTTAACAAATACCAAAACTATCTTTTGGGTTATACTTGTAGCTCCGGTATCACCTCCGGTAGATTAGGGTTTTCCTTCACCAGTAGCTCATTAGATTGTAGTTCTGTCCATGTTACACTTGTTAATACTTTGAACCCATGGGATAGAATAGAATCAGCTACTTCTTTTTCATATACCGGTACTTGTACCTCATCTGGTTATGTCGTTTCTTTTAACAATGTTCCAGCTGGATATCGTGTTGAAATGGATGGTTTGATGTCTAAGAATAATGCCAATGCTAACACAGTGCCTGTCAAATATACTAACGAAGTTTATTGTGCCAATTCCTTTTTCCAATCATCTGCCAGTCCTACCATTTCTTGGAGTAGTTATCAGAATAGTGACACAGATTCCAATGGTAACGAAGTAATCATCACAACAAAAACCTGGACAGGGTCAACTACAAAAGTCACCACTTTACCGTTTAATACTGCTCCCGGTAATACCAAGACTATAGAAGTTGATGTGCCTATCCCAACCACTACTATAACTACTACTTGGACTGGTACAGGTACTTCTACCGTTACAATTCCTGCTACACCAGGAAATACTGCATCTGTTATTGTTGAAGTTCCAACTCCTGCTACTACTGTGACTAGTACTTGGACTGGAAATGTCACTACCACTCACACCGTTCCACCAGCAGAATCCGGTGGTACTCAAACCGTTATTGTTGATGTTCCTGTTCCAACTACCACTATAACTACCACATGGACTGGAAGTGATACTACCACTGTCACTATTCCTGCTACACCAGGTGAGACTGGATCTGTTATTGTCGAGGTTCCAACACCTGCCACTACTGTGACTAGTACTTGGACCGGAAACGTCACCACTACTCACACAGTTCCACCAGCTGAATCTGGAGGTACTCAAACCGTTATTGTTGACGTTCCTGTTCCAACTACAACAATCACTACCACATGGACTGGAAGTGACACCACTACCGTTACTATTCCTGCTACACCAGGTGAGACTGGATCTGTTATTGTTGAAGTTCCAACTCCTGCTACTACTGTTACTAGTACATGGACTGGAAACGTCACTACCACTCACACTGTTCCACCAGCTGAATCTGGAGGTACTCAAACTGTTATTGTCGATGTTCCAGTTCCAACTACCACTATAACTACTACATGGACCGGTAC
>JAJLZD010000036.1:0-32012 GCA_030571975.1 Yamadazyma olivae | reverse complement strand
AATCTGATGACCTTTAATGGTTCCTTTTAGTCGGTTTGATTCTCTAGTATATAGTGATGATAATAGACATTAGATTGAAAAAAAAAAAAAAACGCCTAATATGGTCCGCATGTCATTTGAATAACATAAAAGGCATTGGGGACATGTCCTAACTCTATTTTCACTTAGTATGAGGGCTTTTAGGTGAAAATTATTTTGGATTGGGTGCAAAAAAAGAAATGCTCCGAGACGGGGAATTGAACCCCGGTCTACCATGCGACAAACGGTAATTCTAGCCACTAAACTATCTCGGATTGTTTTGTTCCCTTTTGACGGAGTATCGTACATAGAGAGTAAAAATCGTCCGCAGAAATCCTGTTTTACAGCCCCAGCAGCTTTTAATATGTGGTAAAAACTCAAGGGAACCAAATTTTTAAGCTAAGGTTGTAATCCTGCCCTGTTTATATGCTTTCAATCGCATTATTACCCTGGTTTATCTCCTAACATAGTATTGATGCAAAAGATAATCGCGACTGGCAAAAAGGTAAACACAAAAAGATTACTAGATCATCAGGAATCTAATCAATACTAATATGATGGAGGTGTCTCTTGACGATCTATCGGCTGCAGATCAACAGTTCAAGAACTTTATAAGTTCAAGGAGCTGTTCTGGATCTGTATTGAAGACAACCCTAAAAACAAACCAAAAAGAATACGATCTAAAAAATATTGCCAATGAGTTCATTACCAATGTATTAAAGCTCCACTCCACCAATACGGGAGCCAGTATATCCGCCAATGCTTTTATATGCTTATATTACTCATGCCTGCAACTGTCTGAAATAATTAATGTCTTGAAAAAACATCAAACATTTGTTGTAAGCTTGTTCTCATTGAAGTTTTACCAAGAGTCTTTGGACCATCTTAATATTATTCAAAGAGTGATTCATTGTTATTTGGGAAACATCAATATATATTTTGATGATTTGAACTACTTGGAATTGTTGAATGGGATTCCTCATATCGAAACTAGCAATCAAGTTGAAAATCTAATTATCGCTTTCCATTTTTTATCAATTCAATGCATCTTACAATTGTTATCGATAAACTTAAAATCCCTTGTGGATTCTTCTGAATTCATAAGTTTGAATCTTGTCAAAATGCTTCCCGATTACTTCTTATCGTCAGCGAACTTCTATCAATGGTTGAAATTATCAGTCAAGTCACTGTCAACAGAGAGGCATTTAAACAACTTGATTAAAATATTTAACGGCTTCATTAAATTGTGCAACGTACTAAGTAAAAAACGTCCAGAGATGCAGGTGACCAAAACCAAATTTGAGTTTAAGTTAGCAGAGTCACGGTATTTACATAATGGCGAACAAACTGGAATACCAGAATCCGATAACTTGGAAACTATTGCATTCAAAAACGACTTGGCGTATATACTACCCAAGTCTGAAAATCGTCAATATTCTTCCATAGATGAGATACTAGCATCATTGGAAATCCTCAAAAAACAACCAGAAGTTGTTAATAAGTATAAGTCGATGCTACAGAATTGCCCTAGTGACCTATATAATAACACAGATTTTATTCGTCTCACATACAATTGTGTGAACAGTTTGTCATCTGAATACTTTATGACATTTGTTAAAGTAACCTTGAACTACATCAAATCCAATTTCAAAGAATTCAAACTTATCACCAAAGACCATTTTCTTCTATTTGATGCTATAACCATAAAAATTAATGAATTTGAATATTCTGATAGCTTCGTTGACATTATTGCATGTTTATTCTTCATATATTCCAAATTCAAACAATTTAAGAGGGTCAGAAACTTGTCTAATATTTTGTACAATTCAGGAGCCAAAACTTCATCATTGGACTTGCTTGACTTATGTTTGAAGTATGAATTCTTCATTTATGATTTGAATAAAAAGTGTGGGCTTGAAAACATGAAATTTATTCAATCTAAGACTGAAAAAGTCACAAACATATTGAATAACAAAGGTAATCTCCTGGATTCATTTAAGCATCTCGTGAATTATTTTAGAACTTTGGAAATAGAAAAGATCCAGGATTCTAGTAAGATTGGTTCCAAAGTAATCACTTCTTTAGTTAATTGCTTACAGGTTGAGGTTCATATCACACAAATATTTGGCTTGGATAGTGAATTTGATGAAACCTTCAAGTCCGTGTTGTTTAAACTGATCGCAGAGACTGGCCATCCTGTAGTTAACAAGGTTATTGAATTAATGGAAGTGGATGATGTTATATTGAAACATTACTGTGTATATCATTATTATCATGCAAGTGGTATGGAAAATTACTTCGACTTATGTGAATGTGACCCAAGGGACGATGCAGAGTATTATTTACTATCAAGTGGAATATTGTTGGATAAAACGATCAACTTAGAATGGAACATTGCAAACATCCAGAACTCCATCCTATGTTTTGAAAAATATTTGGAATATAATGAAGTCATTGATAAGTATGAAGTGAAAATTTTCAATTCACTTCGTGGATATCTTAAGTATAATAAGATGTTCACCTCTTTGAGGTCTTTGATTCGTAAGTTCCAGGCTACGAGGACTACTGTCTCCGATGTCAAATTCGACTATTCTATTACACTTGACTACTTCCAAGCGTGTATTTCATTGAAATTTTATGATGAAGCTGAAATTTCATTGAACAAGGCAAGTGAAATATTAAGAGAGGCATTCAAAACTTCTAAAAGTTCAATTTCTTCAAACGACCTATTGGTTTGGAAATTGTTTCAGCTTGAATATCTAATTGATACTGATAGCTTGGACGTTGCAAAGGATAAACTCTCGATTTGTTTGAAATTTGTGAACAGCAAAAGTGATTTTCAGTTGAATGAACAGAATGGGTTAAATTTGACAGAAAAATTATTCAATCTCCTTTCCATATCAAAACTCAATTACTTATCATCCCAACTTTGCTGCAAGACCTTTGACTTTGTCGATTCATTTGTTCATTTGAAAACCGCCATCAAATTGACTACTTCCATCTTCAAAAAGATTCCTGCCACCGCATCAATAGATATTCAACACCAATTGGTATGGACATCTACCCTTCAGCTTGTTAAATTATATTTTGGCATTATACAAACACTAAAGTTTGTAGGAGTGTCAAGGGACTTGAGGTTTTACCTTGCAGAGTTCAAAAAGTTCAATGATCTGATTCCGAATCCACAGGTGAAAGGATTCTATTCCATCTATTTAGCGGATACATTCTTGTTATTGGAAGAACAAACTAGTTCTGAAGATTGCTTGCAGCAAGCGAAAGAGATTTTATCGATGAACCTCGATAGCGGTCTAAGCTCAATGTACGCCAATAGTACATTACTCCAAGTAGCCCACAACAAAAATGTTGAAATGTTGAACAATATTTTCCAAAGCAGTTCAATCCTGTTGCAACAGGTTGGCGAAATGCCAACCTCATTTTCGGAGATCAGATATCTCCTATCATTATATGTTGATGTACCATCGTTTGTAGATGATACTTACTGGCTGAAATTAGTAACTTTAAAGAATAGGGTCAAGGATGCAATGAAGGTGTTGATTTCAAAGAACCCATTCAGTGATATAGCCAATTCTGTTGTTATATCCACTAGTATGTCTAATGTCGCCATAGAAACTAATATCAATGCATCATTTGTGGCAATCAGACAAGATGTCCTTGCATTTTACCAGACTTATAATAGAATGTTACAAGCTCACGAATTGAGGGATGTTATTTCCATTCTTCGAGTTTTGGACACTAGTTTAATAGCATTATCTGCAACAAATAACATTTCAGAATTGTATTATTTACATGATATTTCACGTTTTTCAATTTTTAATAACGAAAGGCTCATCAACGCAGTCACTTCGATGAACCAATCTATAATACCTTCAAAAACAGCTACTCCTTCAGAAATGCCAATAAATATTCATGAATTTTATAAAGGGATTCAAAAATTGCCAGAATCATGGTCCATAATAACCATAGATATCGACACTAAGACCAATACGTTATACCTTTCCAAAATTTCCAAACATTCTAACTTTGAACCAATATACTTGAAGTTGCCATTGAAAAGGACATCTCAGTTTGATAATACGGCCGATTCTACGGACTTTCATTCTGCCCTGCATCTTCTATCCGGTATTATTGAGGACAGTAACAAATCGATTAAACCCAGGGTCACTTCAACGATAAAAACAAAAGAAGACAGGAAAAAGTGGTGGAAATTAAGGTTCTCTCTTGACTTGAGACTTCAAGAACTACTCGAAATGATTGAACATGAATGGTTATGTGGCTTCAATGGATTCTTTGACATGCTAGACATCTCCAGGGAACAGAGCAAGAAGTTTAACGAAATTATCAACCTGATACTTCCTTCCAATTCGACGTCTGGGATCAGCTTGAACCATGATACCATTCAGATTATCTTGGCTACTATTGTAAATATGAAAGATGCTGTCGACTACGAAGAAAGGAGAACACAAGAGAGACAATTTAATGATATACTTTTTTACATCATTGATTCGTTAAACTACAATGGCGGAAACTATGCATATGATGAAGTCAATACAGACAAATTCAAGAGCGAGATGTTGAAATTTGTAAATACTTTACCTTCTTTGCAGCCCAATGAAGAACACATAATCTTGATACCATCCTCAGAATGCAGCATTATACCATGGGAATCACTTGTATGTTTGAAGAATAAATCGGTTTCACGTATGCCTTCCATTATATCAGTCTTAGAATCAATTCAAACACAAGCTTCTTTACATATCAACGAACAATTCAAACTTGCGTATTTAATTAACCCTGGTGGTGACTTGATAAGAACGGAGTCGATATTTGGCCCGATGTTTGATGGGATTTCTTCATGGCAAGGGATTATAGGAAAGCTACCTTCTGGTGTCGAGGAATTTCTTTCCAAAATTTTAGACAATGATGTATTTGTCTATATTGGACATGGTGGTAGTGAACAATATATCAAGACCAGTTCATTGACTAAGTTCTCGGTCGCTGATTCCCAGCTACCTCCTGCGCTCTTACTTGGTTGTTCATCTGGTGCCATACAGCTTAATGGGATTTTTGAAAGCGATGGTAGCATTTATAACTGGTTAAGTGGTAAATCCCCAATGGTAGTGGCCAACCTTTGGGATGTTACAGACAAAGATATAGATAAATTTAGTCTAGCTTTGTTCAAAGAGTGGAAACTATTTGATAATGACAATGATGATAAAAAACATATGGGAGAGTGTGTTAAGAACAATCGAGGTATATGTACTTTAAAATACCTTAATGGGAGTGCACCAGTTATATATGGCATTCCTTTATCTTTACAGCATAACTAGCATTTAATAAATATAAAAAGATTTATTCATTACAGAAGCATTATATTTCTATAAATAAAAAATTATTATAAAATTACACATTATTCTCGTCCTCGTCATTAGAATTGTTTCCAGTACCATCAACTGGTTGCTCCATAGTGATATTATTTTCAGGAGTATTGTTGGGGATACCTCTATCAATGTTTGCCGCAGTTGGCACTGGTTCTTCGTTTTCTCCATTGCCATTACCACTCGTGGCTGCCGAACTGGAACTTGGAATACACCAATTTCTATGACAATGCCATGCTCTCATCTGGCATTCTCTAGAGCAGTATTTAGTACGCTTACAACGTCTACACTTCGAAAACTCTCTTGGATAACTTTCCCATTTCCCACACTCAAGATTACCACATTGCCTAACACCTCCACGATTATCATTTCGTCTACACGAGTTTCTCATAATAACACCCGACCAATAATACATATCGGTGCCGGCCAAACAGGTAAACTTTTCCACCATTGGGAACAAGTTTACTTTCTTGTACTCAATTAAAGAATCATCGTAGTCAGGGTCTTTCTTTTCATCTTTACCAGCAATAAAGCCAGCTACAGAGGTTTGTAAATCAATATCAAAGTTTTCGTAGTTGTCATAATCCCACTTTTGCTTCAAATATTGTTTTTGCTCGGACCTCTTCCTGATTATGGATAATCTCAATTTTTTACTTTCATTGCTTATGCTGTTATTTATCTGTTGATTTAAATCATGTATTGCTAGTTCACGATCCAATCCATTTTGAATATTCTCGCATTCATATATGGAAGTGTATAAAGCAGCCAATCTATCAGGAAACGGAAATGCACCGAAATTATCAATATCTGAGCCTGAATCAGATACTGAACCAGACTCGGGGTCCGATTCACCATCATCGTGCTGAACATCTTCGACATCTGCATCATCTACTCTCAAAGCATCATCACCAGTAGCATTGTTGGTTTCGTCACATAATTCTATCTTATCTTGATCGAGAGCAAAATTATCTTCCTGGATTGAATTTATACCGTTCAACATCTGGGGAGAATTGGAAGCCGAAGCACTAAACCCCATCTTTGAAGGGTCATCGTTCTCGTTATCATTGTCGTTATTATTTGTAGTGGAATGGTCAATTAACTTCGACTTTCTAGATTTAGGTTTGATTGTTGGTCTCTGCTTAATAGCTAGATTCTTTTTCAACTTTGACTTTAGCTGTTTTTCAACATATAGTTTCAATTGTTTGTCTCTTACACTCATATCAATAACCAAATACGAATTTTGTAGAATATCTTTGAGGTAAGGATACTTTGAAATGTATGCAAGTAACTGTAAAGACCAAACTATGTCATCATCCCTAGGAATAACTACACCAGTATCAGTAAAATTTCTGGGGGCAATTTTAGAATTGGCCAAATTGGCTAAATGTGTTAGCTTATCATCTTGGAGGTATAAATCAGACAAGAATTGTAAATTGTTATCCATATCGTAATCATTTTCCTTCGAAAACCTGGTATCTAATAGATCACCATCTTTTTCTTCCTTTAATTTTCTCATAATCACCAATATTATATACCTTTTTCTCAATGCGCTATCAATTGGGTTGTGTTTTTGATTGAGGAAGAATGCATTTTCGTCATCGAGTCTTACAAGCTTAAGTAATTGTTCAATAGTGAAATTTTCATAGTCATCAATATTGATATTCTCTCTTGCTAGGTTAAAATATGGTGGAATCAGCCCGGAAGACTGACTTGACATAGTCATAGCAGCTGCAGTTGCATTTGGAGGAAAGTTATTCTGGAATGCTTCAAATTGTGTTAAAAAGTTCAAATTTTCACGTAAATCTGCTTCAGTTTCATTATAATGGCCATTGGGGTCCACTAATGTTTGCTGTGTGGTTGTGCTATCGTCATTGCTAGTTGTGGCAACAGAACCAGTGGTGGTCTGAGTATCTTGACTTACTGCCCATTCGAAATCTTGACTTTGAGACAGATTTTGGCTTTGGTTCTGTTGTGATTGTTGGGAATTGAATATGTTTGTACCTCTATTAGCTTGATTAAGAGCTCTTTCGTGTAATGTGATATAATTATCTAAAATGGTGGCAATAATAGGTAATATTCCAGCTTTGACCACTCTCTGTCTAATGGCTTCAGTACCTCTAGTACCTATTAACACAATACATTGGAAAGACAAAGTCCATTTCCAGGCGGTCAAAATTTTCTTCTCAGTATTAAAAATGGTATCATTTATGTTAAAAGTCAGATTATGACATTCATGAAGAATTTCAATTAATCTTTCTATACCACCATCGATGGATAAAGTTTCTCTCACTTTAGCCAGAGATGACACGAGATAAGTTAAATGATTCAAAGAATTTACTAATGGTTTATCACTCGAAACATCTAACGCTCTTCTATCATAAAGACTTGTCGTGATAGTCACCGCAGCACGATTACTTCCAACCACTTTATAGTTTGAGTCACGCATATAACCGTTAGTTAGTTCTCTGGTTGTTTCTACTTGACGCTTTATGAAGTAATTGTATTTATTATGATATCAATGAGGAGTCAAAACCTTGATATGCTTCGGGGATAATCTATTGGAATACTGCAAGAAAAACCGACAGTTTTGGAATGGATGCTAACGTTTATGCTATTATTGTTATATATAGACTACCAACACCTGCTTTTTTGGTAAAACAAAATGTGTTTTTGTCCTTAATATCCTTTTGAATCTTACTAATCCTCTCAAATAAATGGCTTCCTCACGGTTTTCCTTATGCCTGTGTCGCATGTTTCGGGCTTCAACCACGACATTATTCAGTATAATTTTGCAATCATTTAGAGCGAGTAGAGAGTGATAGTTGATCTATAGATATATAATTCTAATTGATAATGGGTGGTGAATTAAGGAATGGTTAGTATAATAATAAAATGAAATATAATTGATCATTTGGGAGGCAAAAGTTTAAATGAAAAATTAAAAGAAAGCTTCAACATCAGCCACCAATTTCATTGATTGTTCCATAAACATTAAGGTTAAAATAGAATGTGGCCCGATTCTGAATAATTGAGCCCAGAATCCTTTATAAAAAGCAGTAGGGCCTTCTGATTTCAAGGTCTTGATGAAACAATCCAAAGGACCTTTATATAAATTACCTTTTTGATTATAAACTCTTGTTAGAATAACATCTGAAGGATTCATAGCAATTGCAACTGCTAAACCGGCAGCTGATGAGGATAAGAAATGGGTTATAATCGAGTCTGCTTCAGCAATATTGTTATTGACAATATAACTTTTAGCATAATAGTATGATGGTAATTGACATGATGATCCCATACCCGTTCTTATTATTGCAGCATCAACTCCTCTATATAACCCCTTTATACCTTCAGCTTGGTATACTTTTTTTAAACCATCCCATGGACTTTTATAATGAGTTTGTTGTCCCACGGAATGAGCTCCAGCACTGGGTGAATCAGTGTATGATTGCATTCTTGTCTTGATTAAGAATAATGGGTTTGCTACAATAGCACCACTAACACCAGAAATAAACCCAGCACTTACATTTATTGCCAAACTTTGAGGAATCTGACCTTCGGCAAATGCTTTAGGGTTGAACAATTGAGTTAAATAATATCTACTTGGTTCATAAAATCCAAATCTACAACCATTTAAACCAATTTGATAAAAATAACCAGAAACCAAACCTTTTTGCAAACCTTTTATACCTTCGTTCTTATAAATGACGGCAAATGCTTGGAATGGATTTTTGTATATTTTTGGAATGGATTTATCAGCTTTAGCTAATTCACCTTGCAATTGCATTCTAGTTTTGATCAATTCTATTGGATTAGTAAATGTTACAGCACCACATGCCGCTAAAGCTCCAGCTATGAATCCTCCAGCAGTAGATACCGTTGGGGTTCCTTTATTTTTATTGTCTGACATAAATTCTTTCAGCTTATACCTCTCTATGTGTCCTCTTTAAGACAAATAAACGTCTATATCTTATATCTTGTTCACCGTTTTATATCAACTTTTGCGGATCTCATTCCGTTACCGCAACCGTCTTTAAAGTTTGTATTGAAACTTTAAAACTGTTATAACCGATAGACTCAATAGATTATGGCCGGTATCATGCACTTGAGTGAATTACCAGTAACGAAATCTTTAAAATGTTATAGGTACTACCACTTTGGTAGTTGAAATACTGCTATCAATTTTGACTCATTTGTAGTCGTGTGACACTCATATAGAATGTCTTGATCTGAACCACAACAGATGCGAAACTTTAAGGTATCAACTATGAATGAAACCAATTCTATAGCATTACCTTCCAGTACAGTGGAGCTAGCACAGCAGCTCTCGAATTATCACCAACTAAATATAAAGGCTATGATTGTGTTGTCTAGTGGATTGAAGTTGGTGGGAGCTGACAATGTGTCAAGGTCATATGTGGAAAAAATAGTAGAGAAATTGATGCCAATACTACAAACAAAAGTGAATTATACTAATTTGACGATTGATAATGAAAACTTATTCATTATAACCCAGAATGAATTCATTTTTATTTTTGTTATCACATAATTAATTGCATACAATATCAATGTTCATGTGGCGCCTTATTGTATATTAGTTCATCATAAAAACAAGGTTAATATAGAGTTACAGCATACTCACTGGCATGGATTCAGAGGGATTTCTTGTACATGTATATGTATATATACGATATTCATTTCCAAAATTAATAATAATTATATTTTCTACCTCATTCAAAGATGTTTAAATGTTCCTTATTTGTCTTAAACCGAAAAATAAAATGAAAAAAGTTTAAGTAATTGTTAAGTTCAAAAATTTAAAATTTTGATGTTACTTATAAGGAAGGGAATTTTTTGTCATCTTGAAGGTTGATTTTAGAAGCATCTTTTGGTTCAGCTTTTGGTTCACCTCTTGGTTTACCTCTTGGAGCAGCACCACCTCTACCTCTTGGAGCACCTCTACCTCTTGAAGAACCTCTAGCTCCTCTTGATGAAGTTTGTCTTGGGGTACTGTCAGCAAATGAAGCATCGAATTCTAAGAACTTCTTTTCCTTTTGAGCTTTGGTTCTGGTTTTCTTTTCAACAGATGAAGCAATGTATTCTTCTCTTTCTTTGACAAGCTTTTCGGCAGCAGTCCATTTATCTTCATTACCTTCGTTGGCACTTCTGATGGTCTTGTTACCGTCTAAACCTGCTTGTTTTACTTTTAATTCTTCAAAGTAATCAGATAATGACATTTTTGGAGTTTCATCAACAATTTCTTGTTCTTCTAAGTCAGCAGCAGCATCTTCTTCAGCTACGATTTCATCTTCTAAAACAGCTTCACCATCTTTAGATCCCCAACCTTTAGCAACGGCTTTGGATGAATCTTTTTTACCAGATCTTGAATGACGGTCTAATGGTTTTTTGTAGTGTTTAGATGGAGTGGAAGAAGGAGCAGAAACTGATTTGTTATCTAATTTGGTTTTTAAAGCACCTTCGTTACCGCCAACCTTTTTCTTGTTCTTAGCTCTGTTTGGGTCGGCTTTGGCTGGTGGTTCGTCAGATTTTCTACTTGAAGTACCTTTTTTAACAACTTCTTTGGTTGCTAAAATTGGTTCTTCATCTTCAACATCATTACCTAATAAGGCGTATAAATTCTAAATTGTTAGTTCTATTATTCATTAAAACGTTCAATCGATGGTTTCTTCTATTATAAAGTTCATTGCATTCTATAATTTGTTGTATTTCATCATTTTTATCCATTTTTCATGACCACTTTAACTATTGAATCTACTTTGCAATTGCGGCAATAATGCTTGTATTTGGTGTCAAACTTCCCTTACTTCTACTGAAATAGAAACCTTTACCTTAAGATATACATACCTTGTTTTCAAAAGACATTGTATAATTATACTAGCCTGTTTATCCAATTAATTTTACTTAAATTTAGATTGAAAATTTCAGTATATTTTTTCTCAGTGGACGTTCTACTCGCAATACTCTACTGACAGAAAATTTTTCAAAAATAACCCCCGCGTAAATATGGGAATGCCGTTAACTATGCGTTTCTAGAGCGCTTCGTAAATTTCAGTATTCTCCATTAAAACCAGGTAGTCTACGGTATTTAATGGGATTGTATAGTATATTAGATGATACAAAGACATAGTTTACAATATATTAAAATCTTATGTAGTTAAATAGACATCACGGATCCTAACTAAGTAATTTTGAATTGATAATCTCAACTCAGGTGATAAACTTTTGGTGAATAATGATAATATGGAATCGTAAATTACAAGGTTGAATTTCTTAAACTCTTGATCATTCAATTTGGAAAATCCATTCAATATAACAATTATAACCGGTCTCCAAGTAGACAAGTTTCTTTGTTGGTTGGTTTCATCAAAGGATGCAAACCTTTCAATTATACTATTACATAATGGAATAATTTCATGGATTAATTGTTGCTTATCTTTATCATTGGTCTTGCTGTCATCTGAATACATTCTGAATACAATGTTGATATAAACAGCGGAAGATGATGATTCTTGCTTCAATAAGTTAGGTAATCTTTCGATCACTCCAGCATTCCATAATCTAACTCTTAAATCATAATCGTCGTTGAATTTCTTTGCAAATTGGAAACTTCTGTCCAATAATTTGGCCAATTGCATCAAATATTTGAAAGGAATTGTATTATAAAAGTCTTCATTGTCAAATAACTCACTCAAAGTTTCAATCATTAATAATTGCAATACACACTTCATAACTATTGATGATTTGTCTTGAGTTCTTTTCAAAATATCATTGCTTATTGAATTATTACCAACGTCCCCATTTTCAAATCCTTCTTCTTCATTTTCAGAAACTTCATCTCCATTTACATTGGTAGACGATGAATGCGCTTCATTCAATGGGTCCAAATCGAACAATTCAGTAGCCTCAGTTAAACTGAATAACTCTTCAAAACTGCTGATAATCAATTCCCACTCTTCGTCATTGAACTTTGAAACATTTTCCAATAATAATGTATGCAAACATGATCTACCGATTCTTGCAATTGTATCGTTTTCTTGACAGATACAGCTAGTTAATAAATCCAAATAATCCTTCAACCTAATCCTTAACGAGGAGAAATAATGATGGAATAATCCGATCATGTTTCTCAAAGCTTGGATCAAGGTAGTAGATAACCAAACTGAAAAATTATCATCAGAATCTTCGATTTTAGCTATCTCCCAACGTTTGTTCAATATAGAAAAGATGGGGAATAATAGTTCTTTACAAACCAAATTCCAAAATTCAACATCAAAATTCTCTCCATACTCCAATAAAATGTCAAACAAGTAGTTCAAAGCTTTTGCTCTGACTTCCAATTCTTCACCTGTCATTATTACATCATGGAATCCAAAGAGAATTGGAAACCATAATTTGACGAGAACATCAGTTTTATTCTCATTCTGACCTAAATATTCTACAGCTATCTGGTTAACCAATTTTTGTAAAACATCCAATGAAAATAAGTTGATTTTTTGGAACTTTCCGTTTTTACACAATTCTGTAAAACATTTGATTAAATCACTAAAAGTGTCTTGTTGTCTTACCTCTACTAGGTACTTTTTATAAATATTATCTGACATTTTGAAGGTTTTATTCACGAGTGTTTCTTTGTTCTCTTTAGCACTACATATCAAGACCCCAAATATCGCTTTCCATCCACTCTTAATCTGGGCCAGTTTGGCTAATATCATATTGTTGATACACTCTAAAATCATGTCTTTAATCTCCAATGATTCATTATTGGTGATGATATATTCAAAAGGTTTTAAGAACTCTTTTTGAAACTTAAAATGTGCCAATTCTTCTATCTCGAAGAATCTCATTGATAATTGTCTTAATGAATCAATTGCAAAGATTGTGACATTTAAATTGCTGTGGCAACCAACGATGTTGAAAGTTTCACCCATTGCTGCCCAAAGTTGGGTCCATTCAACTCTAATACGAGTCATGTTGTAGTAACAAATATCAACAATTTTTTGTAACGAAAATAGTCTTGGATTTACACTTTGACCAGAACTTTCAATTTCTTCTAACGCTACTTTTGATAACGATTTAACAAAAGAAATGATGCTATCCCCGTTTAAATCAGCAGTGTTCACAAAAACCTTATCGATTGCCGTTGCTAAATCTGAACCCGACAATAACTCCGCTACTTCTGGGTTTAAATGTTGGTTGTAATACTTATTGGAAGCAGTTTGGGATGCACTGGAGGAACTTGAAGTGAACAGTCTGAAAAAACTTGAAGAATTTCTATGATTGCTAGAGTCAATAGAATTCCTAGTAACCAATTTAGCCACTGAGACATCAGGTATTATTTCTTTATCAATACCTCTGGCAATAAGTTGCAATCTTTCTAATTGTGAGATAGACGTCAAGATGGAAATCCAAATACTATTATTAAAATGGTTCCCTTCAGTTGTGGCTATTTCCAACATAATATGGATTGCTTTTAAATTCTTAGTTGACATTTCTGAATAGTTATTCAAATTTTGGAACTGTATCAACGCTCCAATAAATGATTCGTTTGCATCTCTCAAATCAAACATACAAGCGATTTTTATGGACAATTTTATACCTTCCAAACAATTTTTAGCTATATCATCGTCACTATACTCCTTGAAAGGAGCAGTCAAACCGGCCAATACCGACATCCACAAGGTATCAAGAATCGATTTAACATGGAAAATACTTGTGGCTGCATAGAATACAGAAGTGCCGCCATTGGAGTCGTCCCTTGTCTTTTTTCCCAAATCCCTAACTAATCTCTCGGTCTTGGTGGACATTTCTTTTGAGGCATGGAAATAAGCTTCCCTGTTTAAGTCACGGCCCCCAAAAAGACCCAAAGATTGAGTGCTTTGTGGTAATGATATATCCCCATTTAATAAGGCCGTATGTTGTTCACTCTGTAACTTGATTTCGTTACTTGCAATTTCGCTATAGATATTTTCCAAATATTCTCTTGGTATGTCTTTATTGTCGTCGATTCCTTCGTTATTTTTTATAAACTGTTCTAAGGGCATCTTGTTCTTAATCTGTGAAGAATGCAAGTCTGTGTTTAACAAAATCACCGAATATGACAAAACATACGCAGATTCAGCATTAGCTAAAATACCAGGATTTCCCATAACATATCTTTCAGCAAATTTCAACATAAATCTATCAATCTTCTGGGCCTCTCCTGGTAATCTGAAAGACTGTAAGAATGTTCTCAAAGCGTCAACAAAAGAAGTATTATTGAATTCCATTAAATCCACAAAAGCGTGCATAATAGCAATGTTTTTATCCTTACCTTCTCCTAAAAATTCACCCAATTCCATTTTATCCAAACCATCAGTTTCTAATAAGAACCTAGCAATATCTTCAGGTTTGTCAGATTCGATGAACCCTTTGGAAATGAAAAATTCAATTCCTTTTTTAGCTTTTTGATTGAATTGTCTAATACCTTCTAATAACGCTTTTTTACGTTGTTTTAAATTCTCGAACTGTTCAGGGTCATCGGCTTCATTGACACTATCAGGATGGCCATTCACAAAGGAGGCATTTTTTGAATCGCCATTACTTGGTGTATCAGAATTGGCAGTTCCTGATCTATTTCTTCCAACATTCAAATGAGTCAAAGAATTACTGTGGTTTCTGGAATTAGAACTATTGATACCTTTTTGAGCCCAAGTATATAAGGACCTTAAAAATGCAACAATACAATTCAAGGAAGTCATTTTCAAAGCATATTCCAAGGGGAATTGGTTGTAAATTTCAGGCTCAGGGGGTCTGGAGGCCATTGTGCTACTAACCAAGTTGGAAATCCTACTTATATCATAAACAGACACACCTTTACGTCTGTTTTCACGATAAGCAGCTCTTTGTTGAGGAGTGACATCAACTGGAACCAAAGACAACTTGGTCAAGTAGTTTATTACACGCTCACAAATATTTGGCATGTTGCTATCACAGTCATAATTTAAGTAAAATTCTATTATACATCTTGAGTCATTGGACAAGCGTTCTATTATTGATAATAAGTATCTTTTTTGGTGAGGTGTTGAGGTCTTCATTTCTGAAACAGGGAAATAAATCTCGTCCCAAAAGACTGGAATTTCACGTTTGAATTCAGCTCTAAGATTCGATATTATAAGCCAGAATATCTCTAATGAAAGTTCAAATACAGGCGCAATGGATGAAGCAGCATTCCTGGATAATGATAAACAAAGGTATTGTCTTACTGCATTAACTAGTCTGGTACGTTCGTTGTTGTTATTTGAAAGTAACACAACATCATGACTCAAAAATATATCAATGTATTGTTTCAAAATCGTGTGAATGATATGTAATGACAATAATTTCGAACGTACTGAATGGCTTCTCATATCCAAGGTTTCGGCTTCAATATCCTTGACGGACAATTTACACATTGCTCTAAATATCAAAAACGCATCTTTTACAACAAGGTCTTCATTATTGATATCCACGTTATTTGCTTCAGAAACTCGAAGGCTGTCTTTGGTATCATCATTCAAATTTTCCAAGTTGCTCAAAGTTAATCTTTCTTCTGCTGGAGTAGATGGTAGTTCACCCATGTCATCGTTGCTTAAATTGGCAGGAGTTCTTAACTGTAACATACTATCACTTTTTCCTGATTTCACAAGACCCGAATCTACAACTCTTTGAAAAACAGCACCAATTACTTGGGTTAAAATTCCTTGAGCTACAGATTGGTTTCTAGCATTCAAAGAAAAGATAAACACATTATAAATCAGTCTGATAGCTTTCAATAATGAAGCCCCATGGCATGGCATTAACAAAATACTATGCATCAACGCTCTGACAACTTGCAATTCAACCTCCGGATCTGTTCCTTCACCGTCAAAACAAGCAGCAATAACATCGACGGAATTATCAGTCAACTGAATTTTATCTTGTTCATCATCGAATTGACCATAATCAAATAGTTTTGCAAACGTATCAATTGCTTTGGTCTTTAAATCATCACTACCTATTTCACAAGTAGTTTTCAAAGCAGAAAACACTAAATGAGGATCTTTGGAATTTGAATCATTAAGGGAATCAAGAGCTTTTTGAATTGCAACCTTCAATGCCTCATTCTTTTTAGCTTCTTTAGTAGTTATAATCAGTTCAAACGTTTTTTTGAAGATATTTGTGTTATCAACGTATGCATTTGAGGAGTTAATAGAACTTGTGGAAAATTGACGACTATGATCAGCAGAATGATTGGCTCTCACAGATGGAGGTTCCAGGTTATCATTTGACACAACGCCATTTTCTTCAATGATTGGGGTAATTGGAGTTTCACTAACTTCTACCTCGCTATTTGTCTGGTCAGCATTTTGTTCATCGTTTTGTTCATCAGCAATAGCAGTTTCAAGTTCTAAAGGCTCATTTGGAGCTGGGATCTCTGGATCGGGATTAGTTGAAAAATCGGTTTCTGATTTTCCATTTGATGATTCGTGTTCATTTTTCAATGATTCGCCACCATTCTCTTCGTTAGTCGGCGAATTACCACTCGGAACTGGTTCTATCTCTGATTCTTCGGGTTTTACTTCGTTGCCTGTTCCATTCGATGTGTTTGAATTGACTTGGGGTTTAGATTCGTCATTATTACTTAGACCGTCTGAGGACATAATATTGGCTGATACTGTGCTTCTCAATCTAATCAATTAGCTATAAAAAAATATCTTGATATTCAATTGGAATCTTCGTCCCTTTTCTGGTGAGTATCAGTGATAATTTAGTATTTCCTTTTCTTAACCTTGATTAAGTGTCTGTAACTTCTTGTTTATCGACTTCTCAATTCTTACCCTCAATCTCAAAAGTTGACTTTGCCACGCACACAATGCCTCACGATAAATTTTGGGTTGTTTTAGATAAGATTTAAACATATTCATGTATTTATAGGTTTAGAGTCATATAGTTACGTTATATTAAACAAAAAACTAGAACTAACTAGAGTGAACTAGAATTCACTTAAAGCGACTGCAGTGGCTTGGAAATCGTCATGAGAGATAGACACGTTAACGTTTTTAACCCCGGCTTGAGAAGCAGCTTCTTTTGCAGCACCTTGTAATTGGACTTTAGGAGCTCCGTTAGAATCACGAACAATTTCAATATCAATCAAAGAAGCACCACCACCTTGGGATTTGACACCTAAGGCTTTGAATGTGGCTTCTTTGGCTGACCAAGTTCCGGTAAATGAAGCTTGGGGATTGGATGATTGGAAACAATACTGTTGTTCAGATGGAGTAAAATTTCTTTCAATAAAGGTATCGTTGTCTAAATTGATTGAGGTTAACAATTCAACGTCAACACCCACTCCTTTGCTTGATCCGTTCAAACCAGCTAAAGCTTTGGCGGTCTCATTGGTGGATTTTCCGATATAATTTTTACTTGATTGTACTGATTTGTTGGAAAATTTCAATAATTTACCGTCTTCAACACGAGCTAATGGATCTAAGTAAACAACTTTTTCTAAATCTTCGGTATAAGGAGCTTCATTCTTTTGAACGAACATGGTGTTTCTGGTAATGGCATTATGCATGTATCTGTAAGTCTTTTTATGACGAGCAGAAACTTTGATGGCATAATCTTCATAAGTAGTTTGGTCCAAAACAGCATATAAGTAATCTGGATGGATAACAATGGCTTGAGCACCCTTTTGACCAAAACCGAATGAGGTAACTGAAACAGCTTTAATACCGTCGGTTTGAATTGATCTAGATGGGAATAAAACATAATCGAATTCTTCTAAGATCTTGTCAACATTATCAGCGTTTCTGTTACCTGGAACAATACCGGTTTCCAAGATTTGAAGAGCACCATTCAACATCCAAGCACCAGCAGCACCCTTTGGATGACCAGTCAAGAATTTTTGGAAGACACCAAACACTGGATTACCTTCACTTCTTCCTAAATGTTTCATCATTGAGTGGACGGTTAAAGTTTCATTCATATCGTTAGCTTTAGTTGAAGTACCATGGAATGATGCAACTCCTAAGTCATCAATAGTTAAACCAAAAGTAGCCAAGGCCCCTCTTAATGGAGCAATTCTTGGGTCTGCTTGGTAGAATTCATTACCCCATTGTCTCTTAGCGTCACTGACTTGTCTCTTAGCTTCTCTATAGATTTCTTCAGTTCTTTCAGTTAAAAATTCGTTGATTGAGAAGTCTTTGCCGTAACTTTCTTTGGCTAATTCTGCTTCTTCATTCAAGAATTCAAATTCACCATCTCTCCAGTTGTCGATTTGTTGTAATCTTTGTTTCAATTGTCTAGCTCTGTATTTGATGTTCAATTTAGATGATGGATACTTCAAATCACCGTGATATTCTCTAGCGGTGGTTAAAATACCTTTACCTGGAGCTGGAACCGATTTACCAATCTTATCGGAAGCAGTAGCAGCTAAGGCTAAAATACCATAGATTGGAACACCCATCTTAATAGCCAAATCAGCACTCATAATAACTTGAGTACCTGAACCTTGAGATTCCATAAATCCAGATCTGGTGGTAGTTGTAGGTCTGGACATTTCACTTGGTGTTCTACCATGATCGAATTCGTCATAAGAGTTAGAAGTGGCATTCATGTTGGCGAATTCTTGAGAACTGTCTTCTTGGAAATCATCCAAACCACCAACGATACAAATTTTAGCTTTCTTGGATAAGATAGTTTCAACCCCCAATTCAACAGATTCGATCGCAGTAGCACAAGCACCAACAGGAGTTCTGATAGGACCAGAAGAAGATAATAACAACATATTAATCCAAGCTGGCATAGTATTGATAAAAGATTCTTGTAAGATATCCATTTGCACTGGTTTTTCTTCAAATCTATCTCTAAACATACCTTTCAAAGCAGTAATACCACCCATACCGGAACCAATACAGTTACCTAATTCTGAAATGTGGACATACTTATAGAATTCATAAGGATCAGTAATACCTGAAGCTAATAAGGATTCAACAGTAGAAACTAAAGCATATAAAGTAACTGGATCAACTTGAGAAATAACATCGTCATCAATACCGTAAGTTTTAGCATTCCAACCAGTTGGGATTTGACCTGCAACTAATCTGTCGAATCTTAAAGCTTTTGGAATGTATAATGTAGCCCCTTTCAAAATTCTGATTGAGTATTCACCTGATTCTTCGTCTTCAAAGATTTCACATTTCTCACCATGTTGGTGTTTATATTGTTCTGCTACTTCTTTAGAAGCTTCGAATGGTTCCAAATCGTGTTGGACAACGATCTCTTGGATAAGCTTCTTCTTGTTTGGATCATATCCACCAAACAATTCTGGTTCGACTAATCTGATACCAGCATGATCCAAGATATGTTCCTCATATTTGCTTTTAATTTCACTATCTTCGACTGGAGTTTGAGTTTTGGCATCAACCCAACCACTGTATGGCTTACCTTTGATTTTACCGTTATGGTATTTGATCAAACCCATAATCCAAGCCATTTCAATGGCACCTTCCAAAGAAAATTGACCATGGGCTTCCATTTCCCATCTGGTTCTTGCGTTACCCCATGGACCAACTTCAGAGAAACCGGTAACTACAACTACACTTTCCAAATCTAATAAACCTTCTAATTCGGGTGCAATTTCTTTCAATTGTTTGTATGATTTTAAACCTGGGAAGTCAAATTTCATGTTTGATCTTGGTTTAACCATAACTTTAGCGTAGTTACTGTCAACGTTGTCACCATTTACAGTCTTTTGTTCAATGGAGGACTCAATGGCAACAGCTCTCTTAACATCAGCTGAATCAACCAAATCAGTTCTCAACTTACTGGTAAATTCTTTCAAGTTTTCGATGTTTTGTAAACCACCGTTCAAATCTGCCATAATTGGTTCTTCTTGACAAATTTGAATAAGTTGTGGTGTTAATAAACCTAAAATGTTGAAAGCCATTTCCTTTTGACTGAAAGTTCTAACTCCAACCTTTTCGATTCCCTCAGCAATGATATTATTGGCACTCATTAAACCAGTACCTCTTGTCCAACCAATAACAGTACCACAAATGGTCAATTTGGAAGCCCAATCTTCTGAGTACCATCTGTTGAATAAAGTTTCTAAAGCAATCTTGGATTCAGAGTATAAACCGTCGAAACCAAAGGTACCGTGATTTGGTGATAATGGTAAAATAACTTGTGCTGGTCTGGTGTCAGTTAATTTTCTGGCTTTAACTCTACCTAATAACCTTAACAAGTTGGTCAACATGATTCTGTGCGCCAATTCAGATCTTGAATCAATATTGTCTAAACCATTTCCATTTTCTGGAATAGCTGCAAATGGAATGATGGCATCTAAATCCCAACCAAGACCACCTTGTTTAGAATCGTTGTAGATGTAGTCAACCAAAGCGTTAACATCTTGAACAGAACCTTGATTGAATGGAACCACGATCAAAGTGGAACCAGTTGACCCATATCTTGAATACATTGTTTGATAGTATTCAGTAGTCTTCTTAGAAAATCTTGATGTAGTGACAATAACTTTAGCACCACCACTGATTAAACCTTGTAAGACTTCAGCTCCAATGGAACCGGCACCAGCACCAGTAACTAAGATTTCTTTACCTTTAAAAGTTAAACCATTAACAGCACATGATTCTAAGCCATCCAAGTATAATGAAGACAATTTTTGGTCATATTCCCAACCTGCTTTAGCCATTCTTTGAATGTTTAAGAAAGGAATAGTTTGAGGTGGAATAGTTGAGGAAACTGGTTGTAAAATTGAAGTTTTATCAGGTAAAGAAGCGATTTCGTCATCTTCAGAAGCTGGAGATGATGAGTAGTCTAATTCTTCTGGTTCTTCATCAATAGGAGTGGTAGTACCAGTGGCAATAGGAGCTCTTTGGTCGATTTCTTTGGAAGTATCGATATAATTGACTAATTGGTCGTACAATTGTTGAACCTCTAACTTAGTGTTCTTTGATAAAGCTTGTTGTTTAATAATAGTTTTATAAACTCTTGCTAAATCTTCTTGGATGGTTGGTTTTGACTTTTGTTTAGTCATTTCACCACCTTGAGCCATTTCGTAAACGTACTGTTCGAATTTTCTAACTGAATTCTTTTCTGATTCTTCATAAAGAATATTACCTTTTGAGTCGATCTTAGTTGAAGGTTTAGTGATTTTACTAACATCTTTGAAAGCTGGATCAACATCTAAGACTTGTTTACAGTTATCAATCAACTGTTGACCTAATTTCTTCGCTAATTGATAAGTTTCACCTTTATATTCTGGAGTGTGATCGATATGGTATTGCATAAACTTGATTAAAGTTGGGTTTGATCTGTTCATGATTTGAATACATTGGTTGATGGTTTCTCTGTCAACAGAAGTCAATTTACCAAAAATAATATCGAAATACATAGATAAGACATCTTGTCTAGCCCAATTCCAGTAAGAATCATAAGTTCTTGATTTCAAAGAAGAAAAAATTGGTTTGATACCTTTAGCATAAAATTCACCATGTTCTTCTTCCCATAAATCTAATTCTTTTTGTAAGACACCAGAAGCTTCTTTTTCTTTAATAAAAGATTTGGCTCCCTTATTCAAATCAACCTTTAAGTATCTTGCTAAAGTTTCCAATTGTTGTTTGGCTAAATTTCTGTTTTCTAAGGTAATGGCATCTAAAGCAGCACTGTCAACAACAGCACCGCCACTTGCAGCACCACCGGCACCAGCATCATTTCCTGAATTTAATGAAATACCAGTCATTGAAGCATGCTTTTGGGCAATTGAATCAAAGAAAGCTTTAGCATCATTTTCGGAGCCTAATCTTGCAGCTGGCTCATTAACTAAAGCTAATAATAAACAAGAATCTTGTCTACCATTACCAAAACCATATCTGGTATTAAGATATTTTCTAGCACTAGAAACCGAGAAACCACCTGGCATTTTAGAAGCCATTAATCTACCAATTAAACCAGTTGAAGTTTTACCTAATTGACCATTGAAAGAATCTTGGAACTGTTCTGCTAATTCATTTAATGGAGATTCTTCTGGTTTTTCAGGAGTAGAACCAAATTCTTTACCTAAATCACCTAATATTTCATTTTGTACTGTAGATTTACCGTTGACCAAATCTTTAATAGCTTTAGACATTGGAATAGCGTCTAAAGGTTTTTTCAATTTTTGAGCAACTAAGACATGTAATAATAAGGCAGCAGTAGCTGGTTCATCGTCAACGGCAGCGACTGGACCAGATGGCGCAGGTGCTGCTGCAACAGGTGCTGCAACAGGTGCTGCTGCAGCTTCAGCAGCTGGTGCTGGAGTTGCTGGTGCGTTAGAAGAACTTTCTTGCTCAAGAGATTTAGTAATACTAGTCTTTTTAACTTCTAAATCAGCAGGATCTGGCGTATAATAAATTTGATTAGCATCTTTGGAATAACATAACACTTGACGTTGTAAAGATAAAGCAGCATCGAAAGATTCGTATTTAGCCTTGATGGTTCTTGTGGCCATCCCAGCTAAAGTAGGAGAAGGACCGATTTCAACCACTCTTTCGGTTTTGAAATCCTTTAAGAAAACATCTTGGGTTTCAATCCATCTAACAGGTGAAGCAAATTGATAAGCTAACAACTCAGTTAACAAAGTATGAGAAAGCTCTTGTTCTATTTCTGGACGCATATTCAAGTTCTTTTAATAAAGTCCAGTAAGTAAATTGGTTCTGCGATGGCCTATATATATATTCCCTGTATACCAACAAATCGTGTAGAAAATCTCAACAGTTGCAAAATCGTATCACTGCATATAGCAATGTTGGGATCCAACATTTGTATGCTTCTGGTCATGTGATGAGTCGCGTGCATTCATCGGACTTGAAGATTTTTTCTCATCGAGAAAATTTTCCAACATACTTTACTTTGTTTCTAGTTAGAACTAGTTATAACTACGCTATTACTAAAGTCTAGTAAGACCTAGCTATATCTAGTGATACCTAGTTATATTTATATATCTAGTTATCTGGATATCTGGCTATCTAGCTATCTAGCTATCTAGTTGTTTTTACCAACACGTACGCCTTCTCATTTACCCTGGTTATATTCGTTTATTTTCAGTTTAAAGTGGTTCAAGAGAATACTTTCGTAGTTGGAATATCAATTATGATCATTTCCACCCTGTTTTGGTTGGCTATGCTTGTCATAGCCTTTGGTATCAAACCGGGACTAAAATATTGGTCAACATTTATCTTTACTTATGGATATACCTAACTTACCTATTATTGGTGGTATTCTAGGTGGTTCAAGCTTAACTTGATTCTCTTTTAGACGAAATTTAGTATTACTTTCTTGATCGCCTGATAGTGGCTCTAGCTGGCCTCAGTTGTACTTATAATCCTGTTATATACACTACTTTTTTGACAGGACTGCAATATTCCATACTCCAATGTTAATAGTCACCGTCTATTACAGTGTATGATTCTCTATGGTGACATTGAGTACGCAACATTAGTTCGCTAGGGCCTTTTGTTCCAGACCATCTCAAATTTTCCCCCCCCTCTATTTTGCAGCCATTTGTACACACCGCAAATATTTTACAAAACCACCTACTAACTACAAAAAAACTACAAAACAAAATTATTATTACTTATGGCTTCTGAACCTCCAGAACTTACGGGAGGGGGGTTCAACGAGCATACCGCCGACTTTTCTGAAATTTTACAACCAGTTTATCAAACGTTCAGTTCATTTCAGGCTCGGATTGATTCACTTAGGGACTCATTAGACTCAAGTACAGATCATTTGTTAGTTAATAAATACAACAAATTATTGAACGGCTTTGTATTAGACTCGAGTAAACCCTTAACCTTCCTAAAAAACTCAGAAATGGAGAATATCCCTGAAGCTTTTTGCAACTATTCTATCAATGATATTCTTGCAGCCTCAAATGAAGATATTAACACCCTCTTAGAATTCTATCAATTGACCAACAATTCAGAATACAGAACAAATCCCAGAAAATTTTTATTAGATCACCTTGGTATTGATGGTACTGGGGTCATTTTAAGAAAACAGACTGAAGCGAGAGTCCACAATTCTGGTCAAAATATCCAAAGTATCAACCCTATTTGTAACAGTAAAGGGAAAATTCCTGTAACACCAAACAATGTGCCAGAAATTAATTGGGACACTCTTTCAACCCTTGAAACCTTATCCACCGAACAGTTAACATTCCTTGCTGACTTTTATGGTATTGGAAGCGAAGAAAATATGTTGCATGAACTTACATCTCATTTCACAACTACTGAAAACCTTGATTTTGAAATTAATCTGATTCATAAAATGTGTTGTAGTGTTTTATTGGGTCAGAAACAAACTGAGGACAAGTTCGATCAATTAATGACAACTATGAATACCCAATTTTCGAATCTTAGAGAAGAATTACGTTTTTTGAATGAGAAACTTGCTGGTTTTGAAAGTAGAATGGATATTAACACTAACCAACTAAAAGAAGAAATTAGAGAATCGACAAGAAATACCAATGCTAGAATGGATAATAAAATTAACCAAGTAAAAGAAGAAATTAATGCTAGAATGGATGTTAATACTGCCCAATTAAGAGCAGAAATCAGAAATACAAATGCTACATTGGATGCCGAGTTAAGAAATCAAATCAGAATTACCAATTCTACAATGAATAGTAATCATTCCCAGTTAACAGAAGAATTTAGAGGATTAAGAAATGATCAGAACTATATCCTTACTCGTCAAACAAACTCGTTACGTGATTTTGGAAACACCAATACACTTATTTCGTGGTACATGCCTTTCCGCCGTACACGTAGGTTTCCATTAACCTTGGCGGATTTACAGAACACAACAGTTCGTAGTATTAATGGTATTCTCAGGTTTTATAGTCTTTCTCAAAATGGTTCTAAAACCCAGAAGTTGAACACCATTTATCAATTCTTAGGAATGAAGGTTTGAATCTCTCTTTTATAGTAATGTATTATCGCTTAAGAGAATGATGTAATGATCTACTAGAATATAAATGTTTTATTCCTAGATTACCTATAAAGTACACCATAGTACTGGCTCTTCGATGTTTTACAAATCTGTGTAACCATTTAACTTTCTATACGTTTAGCAACACAAATTGGGTTAGGAATAATATTTTTACCTATATCATATCCAAACTGATCCTGACTTCCAGTGTATCCAATAATAAATACTTTCAAGCTAGGTGGGAAATCACTCAACTTGATATCTTTTTCTCTGATTTTATTATTAGACAAGTCGATTTCGGTTAGATTGTTATGTTGAACTGGAAATTCAATACCTAATGCCTTCGATGTTAATGTATATAATTTGTTACCTGACAAGTTAAGTGACATTAAGTTGGTGGAATCAAACTGATCTTTTTCAAACTTCAACTGAAGTTGAATCAATAAATTATTGGATAAGTCAAGGTTAGTTAACTTTTCGTTAAAATCAAACACCGCAGATTTCAATTTATTATTGCATAATGCTAGAAATTTCAAGTCTTCGAATTTTTTGAAATAATTTTGTTCAATTCTTTCAAACTTGTTGAACTTTAACAAAAGCTGTTGTAGATTAGTAGGAATGCTGGGACTTTTCTTTAATTTATTATTAGATAAATTTAACAATTTCAAATTGGGGCTAATGATATTGAAATCGCTCAATTCACATCCTACAAAACTTAGTTCATATAAATCTGAAGGAAATTCCATAAATTTGACTGTTTTCAAATCATTATCATCAAAATTAATAACCCTTATTGAATCAGGAAACTTAAACCCTTTTATAGACCTAAAATTGTTGTTATTAAGATAAAGTGACATCAAACTTAAAGCTTCACCATTCGAGTTCCTGGTGAGATCAATCGGATCAGTTAAGTGGTTTTCTGTCAAATGCAATATAGTTAAATTGGGAGGGAAGTAATGATTTTTTATGAACTTTAATTTATTAGATCCCAATCCTAAATTTGTTATAGATTTTGGAAACGGGAAATTTTCAATAGACGTAATTTCATTGACTTCCAAGCCTAAAATCTTGATAGAATCAGGTAGTTTTAAATTGAATAGGTTATCTGCTAAACCTGTGTTTCTTAACTCTAATCTTACTAGTTTAGAAGGAAATTCGATATTCTGAGACCAATCAATGGGATTATATGAAATATAAAGTTCTTTTAAATTCTTATTAAATTTTATATGTTCTAATGTCTTAAGGTTATTATTAGTAATATCTAATTTAATCAAGTTATCATAAATAAATTTGTGGTTAGTTGTTAAACTATTCGAAAGTCTCAAACTTATCAAATTAAGACAAGAAGTGTCAAGAGCCTTCTGATGAGCTCGATCACTACAAATAGATTGATAGTTTTGAACAGAAAACTCAGTTATGTTATCACAATAATCTGTAATAATCTGGGATATCTGATAATTGTAGTGATCATTTATGTTGATCAAATCGTTTACAATTAGTTTTTTCAACGTCTTCTCTTTGAAACTGGACTGGATCAATTCTTTAATAATTTCACCACCAGATAAATCTTTAACAAATTTCAATTTCAAAGTTTGAATATTCGATGGATAGCTTTTAAAGTTCTTCAATATAACATGACCCAAACTTAAAAACTTCAAATTTGAAGGTAATGACTTTATCACTATCGATTTATTTCTGTTGTAACCATAAACATTTGGAAATATGTGAATATTCTCCAAATTATTGGATGTATCCAAAGGTGAGATGAATCTTATATTGGAGTTTATTAGCCACAATCTTTTTAAATTAACAAATTTGTCAATATGAAAATTAAACTCACCAAGATAGTTTGTCAACAGTAAGCTAGTGATGGATTTCGAGAAATTGGAGTGGAATAGAATTTCAAAAAAGAAATCAACATTTATCAAAGCTAAGATTGAAGGATCAAATTCAAGTTCAATATTAAATGTCAAATTACCATAATCTCGAAGGCTTAGAATCATATTTAAAAATTGATTGAAGTCCACTAAATCCCATACATAATATGAAATAGTAATTTCTGAAGTTAGTTGATATTTCATTTCTTTATTGAAGGATATTAAGTCAAAAAGTAGTTTAAAATCATATATTAGATCCATTTTGGACTTTTTTAAATAGGATTTTGTTAAAACATACATTACAAGATGAGTAAAGTTTTTGATTCTGTTGTTTACACAGATCAAGGATTCCGATAATTTCAAAAAAACTACTTCTCTGACATTCTTATTATTGGTGGATGAAACAAGCCGTATCAAGTCATCTATTTCCATATGATTTAGCACCTGTTTCACAAGTTCCTTAGGTAGTTGGTTTATAACCTCCATTGATGAAAAAGATAAAAATTCGCATATTATGTAATCGACAAATTTGAACTTTGTTCGTATCAATTAGAAGTTGTAGATATTATCATAGCAGATTAATGAAACATAAGCTAAATAAATTAGGGGTAAGAGCTCTTCAATATTATTGGTGGGCAATGTTTTGTATATGTCGTGAAAGCTAGTTTTTAGTTTAGGCTGTATGACTTCGTAGCTTTACAATCTTAAAAGATTCCGTGTTTGAAGTTGCCTCTTCTAATAAATCTCTTCAAAAATAAATCTCTTCCGATGCATCTTTTCAAATACATCTTTTCAAATTTGCCTCTTCGAAGTAAGAAGCTCCAAATAAGCCAATCAGATCCCTAAAGTCAGATATTTGTCTCAAAACCTTCATAGCAGATAATTCACCTTACTGTACTTTAAAAAACCTACGAACGGATGTAAGAGATTATCTTTATTAGAATCTTCTCTTGCTTCTATGGAAACTGTCAAATTCGGTCTTTTTTTTTTACACTTTTTTAGTTTGTTATTTTACATTTTTTGCAACTTTCACAAATTGTTAAAAAAATGACAGAAACAGAAATAAATGAGATAAAAAAAAAGCATGATACTGAAGAATGACTAATTTTAGTTACAGTCAAAACTACTTCATAGATCAACAGGCGAGGTTTATTTCTATGTAATTTTGATCATTGATGTCTAACCACAGTTTATGATTCAACCATTCAAACCTTCAGATCCTCTGCTATTATATCTAAAACAAACATCCTGTATATGCTGATAGATAAGAACTTTACGTGTAGCAGATAACAGTTGTCCATGCTACTATATTGACCAACTGTCAACCTAAAACTCTACAGCCTATATAGTTCTATAAGATGCCGATAAAAGCAATCCCAAACGGGTTTAGTTTAAACTGACTATTATTTTGATTCTGACTCACTCGGCCAACTAATCGGTTGTGTTGGGTCCTTATCAATCCCTTTCGCATTTTTGTGTAGTTTGTTATTATTAATTGTGTTGTATTGAAGTCTCTGAAGATGACAAAACAGTACAATGATCAATTGAAAATCAACAAGGTCCATATCTCTAGCACTAGAGGTTATGAATTGGGCTCCACAAATGCTACTTGGAAAAAAATTAAACAAGCTACTAATATCCCCCTTGATAAGACATTGATTGAGGAAGACAATATCATTGAATATGGCCAATTGGGTGAGTTGCTTATTGTTTACCCTCAATCACAAGTTATGGAAGTGTGGTACTGGTTACCTCCTAATGATAGCTCCATTTCTAAGGATTTTAGTGGTGATACATTGTATTTTTATGGTGCTTACTCCTTATCCAATCATTCTAACACGGTTTCTCATAATTTAATTGATTATGACGATACCACAAATATTGATATGGATAATCTTGAAATAAATGACCATTCTATTCAATCGATTAATATAATTTCTGGTAATATTAATCATGGTTTTTATGATATTTTGGTTTGCTATAATCATTCGATCTTACAAATTCATCATATTGATACAAAAACTCGTGAGGTGGAGTTCATGCAAGAATTAGATTTACCTCAATTTTTACATTCTGATAAGTTGCATATCAAATTGAATTTGAATTTTATTGTAATTGGAAACAGTGAAGGATTTCTTTATATTTATAAATTTGATAGTATATTACGAAATTTCGTTTTGGCTAATTCAAATGATTCCTTAAAAAATTTGAAGAAAAGTTCAAGTTTACCAATATTAAGGAATTTTGATTTAATTTCTAATTTAAATGACGAGGAAATTCTCTTCAAAACAAGTTGTTTCAATGAAAGACCAATTTTCGATTTGAACAATAATTGGTTGGTTTATTCCCCAACTAAAACTGAATATAATCAGATTAAAATTGATAATGAAAATAATAATTTGTTTACTCCAGTTAAACTTCCTACAAATTCAAAAACTTTATTAAATACTGTCTTGGAAAGTATCTCGAATACAGCGTTGGATCAGTTGTTCAAGTTTTCAAAATTCTCAACTAGCAAGTTAAGTGAATATTTTAAAAATACTGACAAAGATAAAGATGAAGATAAAAAGGCTGAAGATGAATTGAATTTCAAGAACTTAACGAAATCCTTAAATAAAATTTTCAATTCAACTATCAATTCGATTAATGAAACCACAAACCAGTTGTTCAAGGTAAGTGATAACCAATTGATTAAAATTATTGATTTGTCGAATGATAAGACTTTGAGCATTTTTAAATCTCCTGATGGAATTTCCAACTTATCTTTGTCCCCTTACGATTTACAATTGATTAATTGTAATTTGAGAGGTGATAATTTTTTTATTTGGGATTTAATCAAATTACCCTCTCAAATTTCTTTGTTAGGTAAGTTTTCCAGAGGTAAAACTTCTGGGGTAATTGATGATATTTTTTGGTTTATCAATAATAATGATGATAACCATTTAACCGATCTAACCAAAGGTATAAATTCGGGATTTGGTACTATTAATTCTAAGACTGGTTCTATCCATTGGTTTAACATCAATTATTTATTGGGCAATTTAAATAATAATTTACCAAATTATTTAGGTAAAGAATTTCCAATTTCACCAAAACTTTCTAATAAAGAGTTTTTAAATTCTTGGATATTATCAAGCACAACAAAATACAAGAAATTTATAAAGTTGCCAAACTTGTTAAACTTGAATGATAAAAATTATAAAAGCTTAAATCAATTGGCAGTTTTAGATGAGAACAACCAGTTGAGATTATTGTCCCCATTAAACGGAAACAACTGTTTTAAATTTGAATTACCTATCAACAAAACAAATCCACGTTTGTTTGCTACTGATAAGACACCTGAACTACCAGATTTAATAACTAATAACGAGAGAACGGAAAACAATAGTAATGATGATGACACCACTATAAATAGGCTAAAGAAGAATAGCAATTCAATTTCTCAAATAGAAATCGAAACCTGTAAGCCATTTAAACATTTAATAAACTTCAAAAATATCGAGTTTTCAGTTTATGACTTTAATAATGATGAAAATGATAGTAATAATTTTGTTCAGTTTTATTCGGACTACAATAACAATTTACCAACGAAACGAATTTATATCGACAACAATTCCAATTTAGAAAAGGGGTCGAATGATAAGAATGACGAGGTTGCACAGGAGAACGAATTTGTTGAAAGGTTGATTGATGATTTGTTTGAAAATCAGTAAAGCAGATCGAAATTCTTTTTGCAAAACAGTTTCAAATAAGAAAAAAGAAAAAAAAATAATAAAAAGGTACGCAGGCGGTACATTTAAATTAAAAGCAACAAAAAAAATCTACTCTACAGTTCAACTTGTTTAGATAAATATAAAATTTGTTTTTAAGTTAAAAAAATCAAGCTAGCGCCGCCAGGTTTCGATCCTGGGACATCAGGGTTATGAGCCCTGCGCGCTTCCACTGCGCCACGGCGCTCGATTGTATACTAATTTGTTGCTAAATGAAATATAGGCTAAATAGAGAAAGTTACACGTGCCTCATCACGTGTGATGTTGAACTTACAATGTCAATATGACGGATTCGACTTGATCCCATATGGATAACCAAACCACTTCCCGAATACCTGTATAGTCATTGTCAGTAGATTATGTAGGGAGTGGAAGAAGAAATAAAAGGAGTTTTTCTTACTTGGTATTGTTCTAAGTGAGTTCCTAATACTAGCCAAAAAAGGGTCTAAATGATGAGTATGTCCTGACTAGCGTATTATCGCTAAATACCTAGGTATGTTGTTTAGTTAGAATGCATGTAAATCCTTCATTTCGGGCTTGTCATTAGTCAGGTTAATAAACTGGGCGGCGGAGCTTGCACACATAATTGAAACAATGTGAAAAATATCATCACAAGTTTCAAAGGTCACAACAGTCAGCTGCAAGCTCTATATGTTACGCGTAGCTAATATATATGTGGTAATAGTTAATTATAATATACATTGGATGCAAAAAAGTATTCCGATACCGGGAGTCGAACCCGGGTTTGCTGCGTGAAAGGCAACCGTGCTAGCCGTTACACTATATCGGACTTTCTTGTAGCATTTAGCCCATATGTAGATTAGCAAGAAGATATAGGAGGAGCAGATGATTTTAGAATGAGAAGTTCATCACGTATACAAGGTTTACAGACTAATTTAGAACGACCAACGCACCGGGACCCAGATCCCCCGCCGACAACAAAC
>JAJLZD010000035.1:0-46350 GCA_030571975.1 Yamadazyma olivae | reverse complement strand
GTTTGTTGTCGGCGGGGGATCTGGGTCCCGGTGCGTTGGTCGTTCTAAATTAGTCTGTAAACCTTGTATACGTGATGAACTTCTCATTCTAAAAGGTTTTATTGATAATTGACTGTAATTCTCGACATTGCGACAATAACATTACAGTCCTGCCTTTATGGCCAAGTTGGTAAGGCACCTCACTAGTAATGAGGAGATCCACGGTTCGAATCCGTGTGAAGGCATTTTTTTTTCTATCTCACATTTTGTTTTTAGCGAAGAGGTGATATAGAGGATTTTTTTGCAGGTGTATAGTGATGAATAATGTCACAAATAACTAGTGAGGATATAATTAGAGATTCTTATGATCAAAAAATAAATCTAGATAAGCCTCTGACTTCAATTCAGGACATCGAAGAATTAAGATCCTTTCAGCTAACTAAACGTAAAGAATACGAACAACAATTAAATAAGAATAGATTAAATTATGGACAGTGGATACGATATGCTAAATGGGAAATCGAATTTAACCACGATTTAAAGCGTGCAAGGTCAATATATGAAAGAGCATTGCAAGTCAATGTTGAACATATTCCCTTTTGGATCAGTTATATAAAGCTTGAACTAAGTAACAATAATATTAATCATGCAAGGAATTTATTGGATAGAGCTATATCAACATTACCAAGAGTCGAAAAGTTTTGGTATATGTACGTTCAGACCGAGGAAACTTTACAAGATTATAATAAAGTTCGTCAGTTATTTACAAATTGGATTAGCTGGAAGCCTTCTTCGAATGTTTGGGATTCCTGGATAAATTTTGAAAACCGATATGAGGAAACTGAAAATGTAAGGCAAATATTTAAAAAGTATGTCTTGGAATTGCCACAAGGATCCACTTGGTTAAAATGGATCAAGTTTGAAATGGAACATTCTGAAGTTCATGTTGTTAGAAATATTTTTGAATTATCAATTGATACCCTATTAAAATCAAACATAGAAGACAATAATTTACCCACAATAGTATCCCAGTTTGCTATATGGGAATACGAACAGAATGAAACGGACAGATCAAACGAGATATATTCTAACATATTGAATAAAACTCTATTTGAATTTTCTGAGAGTCAATACAACCATTTGTTATCGAAATATTATGACTTTGAAAAAAATTACCAATTTTCAAATGATATAAGCATGAAAAGGAAGTTAAAATACCTATCTAATGTTGAAACTAACCCCAATGATGTTGATTCTTGGTGGTCCCTAATAAATTTATCACAAGGTGCTGAGATTTTGATAAATTTGGAAAAATCAATCAAGTCTTTACCAAAAGAAACAGAAAAAACATTAGTATGGAGAAGATACATATTCCTATGGATTAAATTAGCATTTTATTATGAGTTCACGGTAAATGATATCGAAAAGGCTCGTAATACTTGGTCAAATTGTATTGAGGTTTTGAATAAACAATCATTTACTTTTGCAAAAATATGGACAAATTATGCCAACTTTGAAATTAGACAGAATAATTTAGATATAGCTAGGATGATAATCGGAAGATCAATAGGATCAATGAGATCAATCAAGGATAAAATTTTCAAATACTATATCGATTTAGAAAGAAAACTTGGAGAGTGGGATAGGATTAGAAGAATTTTCGAAAAATGGCTCGAGCTTAGCTTAATTAACGAGCACAAAGCTTTGAAAGTATTGTTAACTTATATTGATTTTGAGAAAGAGTTAAATGAATTCGAAAGGTGTGAGAATTTGTATAAGTTAGGTCTTAAATTAATTGATAATTCAGTCACCTCCAACAGGATCACACCTTATGATGTTTTGTATAACTCGTTTATTAATTATTATAAAGAAAATTTTGAATATGACAAAGCCAGGTCTTTATATCAATCCTTAATAGCTGAAATAGATAATATCAAAATATGGATATCATTTGCCAGTTTTGAATCATCAATTCCAAATGAAGTTCAATTGTTGGAATTCAATTCGAATGACGAGACTGAATTTGAATTTGAAATTGAAGAGACCCAGAAACAGAATACTAGAAATATTTATAGGAAGGCTTTAGATCATTATAAATTAAAGAATAGGAATGAAGAGAGATTGATAATTTTACAATCTTGGAAAAGTTACGAAGAAGACTTTGGTACTTCAGAAACAATAAAATCAGTGGAAGATAAATTTCCTACTATCGTCAAGAGAACCAAAACAGAAGATAATATTACTAAGGAATATCTTGAATATGTATATCCAGATGAAAAGCCAAATATTAATAAGTTCTTACAAAACGCCCAAAAGTGGGCTTTAAAATCAAATTAAATGTATATTAGTTTTATATTGTATATATACCACGATTCAGCTTTTTCTTTGTTGGTTATCGAATACTCTTTGTTGAGCTTCTGACGAATAAAGATAATTTAATTACCTCCCCTTAATGTCAAAACCAAATGTAACGAAGCACCCGCTTGAATTCCAGATTCTGCAACCGTAGCTTCATCATTTAGTTGGGATCCTTGAAAAATCAACCTTTGTTGGGCTGGTGGGATTCCTTCTTTTTCTTCCATCATTTCCTTGATATGAATAATTTTGTCAGTAGGTTCAATGTCAACCGGAATATCCCTACCTGTCAATGTTTTAACTTTTACTTGCATTTTTAATATTTGATGAGTATAATTAGTGAGAAACAAATATCTGTGATAAAAATTTGCGACTACTATTAAGAGATGTTGCCTACTCCAGATATAAAAGACTTGAATGATAATGTCTATGAGCCTTCAGAAGATTCGTTTTTATTACTAGATTGCTTTGAAGAAGAGAAAGATTGGTTGAATATTCATTTTAAATCTGAAACCCCAATAATAACGGAAATTGGAACAGGATCAGGAATTGTAACTAGTTTCTTAATTTCTAATATCTTGCCGGAGTCCATGTTTTTGGCTACAGACATCAACCCACATGCCATAATAGAGTGCAAGAAAACTGTATTAAATAATAATCCAAAATTTCCTGGTTTTGATATTTTGCAAATGAGTTTGACCAGTTCGATTATGAAAAATAGTATTGATCTACTAGTTTTTAATCCACCGTATGTTCCAGCTGAAGAAGTACCAAAGATTCCAGAAAGAGAAGATTCAATAACTTGGTTAGATTTAGCGTTGTTAGGTGGCTCAGATGGAATGGTCGTTACATGGGAGTTGTTAAACCAGTTGGATACAATTATGAGTAAAAATGGTGTGGCATATATACTATTTTGTGCAAGGAATAAACCAGAGAAAGTTAAAGAGATAATGAAGTCCAGAGGTTGGAATGTAGATATAGTTATTCATAGAAAAGCTGGTTGGGAAGTTCTCAGCATTTTAAAATTTTATAAAGACTTGTAAATATATTTAGAAAGGTTCGGTTTCTTTCATTAACCAATCATAAGCCATTTCTTCGCCTATTCTCATCAACTCCTTACCACATTCTGCTCTTATACTCTCATAATAGTTATTTATCCATTTAAGTTCCATGACTGTTAAGTATCTAGGGTCAATTAATTTTCTGCAAAACGGAACCTTTGTCAAATATTTGAACCCTAGAAGTTTATCTCCATTCCTATCCTCCAAACCAGTTTCTATTATTTCAATTTCGCTTTCAATTCTAAAGCCTTTCTCTCCATCAACATAATATCCTGGTTCAATAGTTACTATACCTCCGGGCTTGAACAAGTCTTCTTTATTTGGACCTGCCGTAGTCAGAATGAATAATGGACCTTCATGAATACTTCCAAAGGACCCGATGCCATGACCAGTTCCATGATTAAAGTCTAAACCTATATCCCATAAAGGTTGCCTGCTATAACCATCCAATAATGAACCTGCATAGATATTTGGAGGGAACTTGGCCATTGCAACAGCTAGATGTCCTTTAAGAACCAAGGTGTAAAACTTTCTATCTTCAGTAAGCAAATTTTTATAACCAAACTTATAGGTTCTGGTGATATCTGTAGTTCCTTCCAAATATTGAGCCCCTGAATCTAATAAATAAAGACTGTCGGGATCAATCAAAGAATTCACTTCTTTTGTAGGTGCATAATGAATTAGAGAAGCATTACTCCCACTAGCAGATACAGCAGGATTGGCATGACTCTTAAAGTTTGGAAAGTTAGATCTTATGGAATATATCTTTTTGACAGCTTCATATTCATTGACTATTGCTTTCTTACTTAATAATTCATTTTCAAGCCAGCTGAAAAGAATTATAAATGATAATGAATCTTTGAATTGTGCAGTTTTAGCATTAAGCAATTCAGTTTTGTTTTTATAGATTTTCATATAGCTTACAACAGAATCAAAAGTTAAATAATTTGTCTTCAAGGAATCAATCAAAGCATAATTACAAGTCTTTGGCACAATAATAGTGCTTGAGGGTTTGAACTTTGACAAATCACTATAAAATAAGTCATATGATTTTATGATAAACAAGTCAATATCTTTGACTTGCACTTTACTTTCATCTAAGTATAAGAAAACAGCATCAAGACTGATAATTGCAAAGCATTTGAAGAAAGGAGCAAAATCGAAATCACCATCACATCTCAAATTAAGTAACCAACAGATTTCGTCTAACGCACTTAACACTAAATAGTCATTATTTGTTACGATTAATTTATCTCTTACTTGCAGTAGTTTTGAAGACATTGAATTTCCACTGAACTTTTCATCAAAGTCATAAACTGGATTGTTGGCAATTTTTGGTTTCTCGTCTTTCCATACTATATCTAACAAGTTAGTAAATAGCGGCTTGAAATGATTTGCTTTCGTTTTCAAATAACTACCATCTGAGTATTTGATTAATCTAGGGTCACAAGATATCACATTGCTAAAAGGATTATTACCTGCCTTTTCAACTGCATAATCTTGCCATGCCTGATACCCCACAGTATTCTGTTTTAAGAGTTTCCAGTCATCAGGGTCAAGCTCTGTTTCAGCTTGTAGAAAAAACCTACCATCAGTAGACAAAACAGCTTCTCCTTTTAATTCTTTAGTGTTTTCCAAAGTTATAACACAGACTCCAGCACCTCCTGTAAATCCAGAAATGAACTCCACCCTTTTGTCAGCAGCAATAGTCCTTTCACTTTGATGTTCATCTTCACTGGGAACTATATAAACACCAATATTATTCAGCAACATCAATTTTCTTAATCGTCTTAGTTTCTCTTTCGGGGTCAATTCTGTCCATATCTTTTCTTGAACCGGTATATCAGGTAAATATCTAGCATCACTAAATCTATCAACTGCGTGGGTGCAATATGACGACCTTGAGCTTTCAAATTTTGTAGGGCCAAAGCATTGAAAGGGGTATTTTAGGTATTCAATTATGGAATATCCCTTTTCCAGTTCACATTCCAACTTATCTGTATCTTCATGTAATAGTAACAGCTTTTCATTATGTTCTGTCATTGCAGCTTATCTTTTCGCAATAATTAACATTGGAAAAAAAGGCATCTGTATCATGTATAGCAGAAGAGCACCAGAACAACGTTCAGGAGGGTCTATAAGAGAACAAACGGATAGAGGAAGAACAATAAGCAGATATGATAACTACGTTTCTACGAATGGACAAGATATGCCTTCTCAACAAACAGGTAAACAAACATATTGGTCTGGTGAGCCATCAAGATATAAGAAGATGCAAGACAAAATATTAGATGCTATCATAGTGGGCCATTTGACCAGTGAACAAATTAGTGCATATCAACAGCTATTCAGAATAGAAGAAATTTCTGATTTATTAAGAATGTCCAATATTCATAATTTGATGAATATTTTACCTTCAGGTAATTTGAAAAAAAACCCAAACCTTAAAAGAGAGGCATCACCTCCTCCATCATATGACAACCACGGGAACAGAGTGAATACCAGAGAGGCAAGGACCAAAGATGCCTTAGAGAAGGAAAGGAATAGTCTTGTAGAATCCGCTGTCAGAGGTATAAAGAATTACCATCCACCTTATGATTATCAAAAACCAATAAAGACCACTGAAAAACTATATATTCCAATTAAAGATTATCCTGATATCAATTTTGTCGGATTTTTGTTAGGTCCTAGAGGTACCACATTAAGAAAAATAGAGGAAGATAGTGGGGCAAGGTTAGCAATTAGAGGTAAAGGTTCTGTTAAAGATGGTAGATCAACTAATCCACCTTACATGAATTCTGAAGATACCGCAGAAGAGGATTTACATGTAATAATAACAGCGGATTCTTCCCAGAAGTTAGCAAAAGGTATTCAATTGACCAATGAAATCATAGAGACATTGGTTTCTGCCCCATTCGGCCAAAATGAATTAAAGAGAAACCAATTGAGACAATTGGCTGTTTATAACGGTACTTTAAGAGAGACTAAACCTTTTGATCCTTCTAAATATAACAAAGGTACGGCACGTCCTGCATTCGATATTACTAAAATCGTCTGCAAAATTTGTGGTAATGCTGGCCATTTAGCAAGAGATTGTAAATTCAAAAACGATGAAGGGTTTAGAAGTAACGACTACAATTCAGAAGAAAACGCAGAAGAATTACCGCCCTGGAAAAAATCCAGAACAGAATCACCATTACCGCCATGGGCCAATAATCAAGCTTCAGTAGTTGATTATAATGGGGCTGAAACAGATATGAGACAACCTCAATTAGCTGACATTAAATATCAACCTAATATTGCACCACCGCCTGCAAATGCTACGATTCCCTTCACAGCTACGAATAAGCCACCTCCGCCAGCTGGTGTAGCGATTAACACAGCAACAACGAGACCGGCACCACCTACTGCTGCTAAACCTCCACCACCGGCAGCAAGGCCAACACCAGCTCCAGCTTCTAAGCCAGCACCACCAGCTGCAAAACCTGCCCCTCCTAATGTTAAACCACCACCACCAGCTTCTGCAAAGCCACCACCACCTAGTCAATAATATATAAGAGAAAGGGCAAGTATGCCCTGATTTTCATTTCGCTGAATACCGTTTCCAATTGCTGCTTTTTTCTGTAGTATACGACTAAAACTCACCTGCAAAATAGTACATCCTCTTGACACTTTTTTCTCTACTTTACAAATAGAAATATTTTACATGGAATCCAAATAAAATTGCAGTGTCAAAATAACATAGATCTCAAATATGTCTTACCTCTAGATGCCTGGCTATGTAGTTTAACCAGAACGAATGGACAATGTGTATCAAAAAAAAAAAGACGAGACTTCCTCTTTCTGTTGGTATGACTATCAAAATATAGAAAATAAGACAACTAATGAGCCCCTCATGAGCGATTAGAATTCAAGTTCATAATGTGATGAGAATGGACACTTGATTTGAACATAACAAGCATTAAAATGAAAAAATTTCAGTATATGTGACATATATAAAATTATTACGTTCTGAAGTATATAATCCCTCCGATATAGTGTAACGGCTAGCACGGTTGCCTTTCACGCAGCAAACCCGGGTTCGACTCCCGGTATCGGAATATGTAAAACATACCAAGTATTTTAAGCAATACTTGGTTTACTTTTTAGTTCTAAGTTGTTTCAATAGTAGTACTGCACTGAGAGATGATCTCCTAAATCACAAGAGAAATTGTACATTCTTTTAGATTGGTGAAGTACTAAGTTTGTTTTGTAAGATAACCTAAAACAAAATCGGAAGTATAGAATACATCCTCGTGGAACTAAATTCTTTTATTGGACCATGCCATTATTCTTCCTTCAGGGTATCTGATGTGATTCAGTTTTAGCCTTTTTTCCAAGTGAGGAGCTCAACGTCTTCAGGATGCTCAGAGCTTCCATCATAAATAATAAGGTTTAGGTATGATTTTATCACGAGGACTTCAAGAGAACAATTGTCGTAGATGAATTTAGGATGCTTTTTCTTTCTTTGAAGATAGTTATTAGTTATTCTCTTTAGTAATCTTGATTTTTTACTAGCTACCATTGATGAAAATCCACAAAGAAGAGAGTGAGAAATTACACAAGATGTACCTGTTAAGTATATATTATCTACGTGATCTATGCAAAAAATGAATAGTAAGTTACTGTACATTTGATTAGGAATAACTTTAAGTCACAAGAAGAAATCTTGATCGTTAATTTATAGGATTCTTCTTTATATCTTTAATCTTTTTTAATTAAATCTAAATTTTGATAAACTGCACCAGCAGACTTATATAAATCAGAAGCGGTAACACCCTTCTCGTTAATTTCATTATCCTTTAATTGTTGTAACATTAATCTAACTTTTTCCCTTTCCTTGTATCCATGCAAACATTCAAAGTAATCTTCAAACTGTGGAATACATTCTTTCTTGGAGACAGTGTCAGCTGAAGTATAACATGCCATGACGGTCTGAAATTCATAGAAGCACTTTCTGGTTCCTCCTGATCTTGAGTATGGTTGCATTCTTACTATTTATTGCTGTGGATGTTACTTCTAGTATATCTCAATTGAATTACCAAATAGTTCAACTCTATTGGACCAAGTTTGTGAGAAAAATGAAAGATGGTTTTGGACAGTCACACTACCAGGTGTCAATACCAATTTTCGAATAGTTGCAAAAAAAGTTCTATATTACAAATCTATACATAAGCTAACATATCACGGATACATTCTTTAACTTGGTAGTATAATGGTCCTATTTGACCGTTGATGATGATATCTCCGGTATCATCTATATCTCCGTTCCCATAGGTAACTTTTCTTATTGATACCAAATCGTTTACAACCAAAGTTCCTTCTCCTTTAAATTCAGCATTCAAATTTTTGGCCATAAGTCTTTTCTTTAATTCTGGCAATCTTACATTACCAATTGCCAATTTAGAGCCCCCTCCAATAGATTTGGAGGAATCGAGTTGATCAATATTGAATTTTTTCAAAGTAAACTCGGATGATTGATTCAAAATTTGATTTATCTTTCGTTTTTTATTCGATTCATCTTGTATTTTCTGACTTTGAACTTCAAGTTGACCAAATATTTGTGCAATTCGGTAACTGCCATCAATGGTTTGCCATTTCAAATTCTTGGTAACAGATTCATCCAACTTAACTTCGAATTCCCCATAGCTTAATGAATCATCGGCATTACCAATTTTAATTGGACTATTGGACTCAATTTCAGAGATTTCCATCTTATTAGATTTTAATGTACTATCAATATTACCAGTTCTTATATTTTGCAATGACAAGTATTGGGCGGTTTTGAATGCTTCTTTTTTGTCTTGAGATTCCTGGGACTTTACCAGTTGTTGATCTAATAAGTTTCTAATTTGGGTTACACCATTTTCTTCACCTTCAGTGAGATACGTTGTATTTGGCAATAATAAAAGGTTCGAAGGCTTTAAAGAAGAAACAATCAAACTAAAGGATCTCAAATCAACTAAACCTGATAAATCAACAAATGACAAACCGCATCTGATGGTAAGCTTCAATGGATCACTATTCGAGTATGTAGAGCCTGTCCCAGTAATTGGTATCCTTTTATGAGGTTGAAACAAACTATCCAAATTCTTTTTGATAATTTCATTATTTAACATCTCCTGTGGTGTTAACTTACTTTGATTACCAATATCCATATCGTCATCTTGATTGGCACCCCAATTTTTTCTTTCATCAATTTTTGGTTCTAAACCGATAGGATTGTTTAATTCATCTTTCTTCTCGAAGTCCTTGATATTAATAATAGCACCATAATCATCGAAGTCTTGTTTATCTTTATTTGGAAAAAATGGAAACATAGCATTTCTTGGTCTTATCTTCCCGGTCATTTTGATATCCAAAGGTAAGTTATGTTCAAAAGAGTTTTTGATATTCTCCGTAAGTAATGCTTCTTGTGTAGCTGCATCGTCTAATATATTGGTTTCCTTGGAGATTCCATTCAGATTGCTGTTAGGTGTTTGATCGGTATTATTTAATGCAGGTTTCTTAGATACCTCTTCATTCACTTCGCCATTTACTTCATCAACTCTCATTTCTCCGTTTGTTCCTTCTTCGTCTTCAGTACCAACTTCATTTACAAATTCACCATTCTCTTCACCGACCTCGTCTTCCTCTTCCTCTTCCTCTTCATCATCATCATCATCATCATCGGAAGAACTGTCACCTTCGAACGCATCTCCAGCTAATAAATTCTTATTTTTACGATCTCTGACTTGTTCTAACAATCTTTGTTTTCTTCTTAAATTGACTTTTTCCCGATAATCAGTTAATTCATTCCCAACCAATTCTTCCTCCAAAGTCCAATCCTTGAGCTCAATTGTTTTTTCTAATGGCACAGCTACACCATCCTCAACTTTATCATCATTTTTTGCTTTACACAAATTGTACCACTCATTATATAATTGACCATTAATAGCATCTTCTGCCCCAAAATGTGACTTTTCGGTTAGAATTATAGTACTCGATTCATCTTGACAAAGATATCTTAGAGCCTCTGAGGACAATTCACCATTTCTTATATCAACACCCGAAGTGAAAACCACCTTTGGACCTGACAATTGAGTTAAATCATAAGTGTTATTAACCAAGTCCACCTTCGACGGATCAAAAGGATAGTGATTTCTACTGTTTGAGTTTGGATTTAGGGAGTTTGCATTTTCTAATTCTTTAGATAATTGGGACGACATCCATTCTAACAAATTTGTGGCATATCTCAAAACATTAGTACCACTATATGATAAAAATAACACCGGAATAGGTGCACCCTGTAAATGCTCATCAATTAAATGCAACAATTCAAGAAATCTTCCACTAATTGTAGTTGGTAATACAACAGTACCTCCATTAGATAAGGTGGCATCAACTAGTTGTAAAAATTTGACAATTCTTTTTCTGTGTGAAAGACTGGAACCTAAATCACTACCTGTAATCAATGCTGTAGGTCTCATTAACTGACTAATCGGATTTCCGGTTGAAGATGACATGAAACTAGCACCATTTAAAAAGGAATCTTTTGAATGATTCCAACTTGGTGCATAAATAATCTTTTCAAGCTTTCTTTGAATTAGCCAAAAGCTACCACCTAGAGTATGTCCTGAGTTATATGGTGTGATAATCAAACGTTCCATGACACTGGTTGTTTCGAAATACTTCAAACCATGTATTTTATCAAACCATTCATCTACGTCACTTACCTCTAACAATGAATCTTTCAATGGCCCTATAATTCCCAAAGATCTATAAAATTCAACAGTTGAAACTTTCCCCAATTGACTAACAGCCGACGTGGAATATACTTTTATATTGTTCATCAATGTTGGAAACTTGATGCATAACAACATGTACCCACTAATGAACTCCGGAGTAGAATGTGACAACAAAATAATATTGACATCTTGAAGATAACTTTCAAGATAATTGATATCGTTGTGATTATAGCCATCCCAGCTTGGATCTGCAAGAATATTTATTTCATTATCTATATTTAGCAAGGATGCCTTACAAGATCTACTGCCGCTCGGCGGTGTCAATAATGTAAACGTAAGCATCGTTTGTGAAATACAGTAAAATTCAGAGTTGAGATTTTCAGAAAAATCATCAAAAGTCGTGCCCTTATAGATACTAAATAATTCTATACATATATATTAAACAATTACTAAAAAGTACATTATAGTCGAAAACGGATTAATGGTCAAAGTTGATACTTGTCCTGGTATGGTAACTCAATAAAGTTTCAGCTTGTGTTAGACCAGGCAATTCATGGGTTGTGCTGATTCTGGTCAAGTTAGTATTGGTGTTAGAAGTCAATTCGCCATTCTTAACCATTTGAAGTCTGAGCTTATTAAGATCAATAGGTTTTTGGAAACTGTGTTTGATATCCTCATTAACTGTATTTCTTCTTGATCTCTGCAGAGTAGTAGCCCTTCTTTTGATTGTCTTGAATGTTCTTGTGATTGGATTAGTACCATCTTCAGAAACCTGGTCATTATCATTGGTTGATGAAGACTCATTCATAAACTCCTTTTCGAACTTAGCTAATACTTCAGGATCCGTTTGATATAATTCCTTCAATAACCTATATTTTTCAACATCCTCTGCGTTAGTTGGATCATATCCTTCTGGATATTCATCATATTCACCTCTGATAAACCTTTCTCTGATAATGTCAATATCTCTCGGTTTGAAATTCTTACGTAAGAAATCATAAGTGAATCTTGGTAAGACACAAACAATAAAACCAATGAAAAATGTACACCATAATGATAAGGTACCTAATGTTTGAGCACCTGCACCATAAAACTCACCCGCATAAACTCTAGCACTCCAAACACCAGTCCAGAAGAAGACAACTAAAATAGATAATGAACAGATCAAAAGACTCAACCAATCCCATCTGTATTGTTGTAAAATAACATAAATATCACTGGCAGTAACACAAATTGCACAGCAAATAACCCCTTGCCAGAACCTATGATCTACAGCTAAACCTTGTGGGTTTTGGAATGTAACGTAAAAGGTTAAGTAAACAAAGAAGAATGCAATAACTGATTGGTAAAGACCGTCAAACATATACCACGTAAACTTAACTTGAGACCATTCCTGTCTTAAAATACCTGATCTATATAATTGAGGAACAATCAAAGAAATTGTATCGTTAACATCTTGATCAAAAACAGCTAAAAATATGATTGGTAACGAAGTGAAAGCCAAATTATAGAACATCAAAAAGGTATACTCATAAAAGTAAGAACCATCAAAATCATTATATATACCGTACCAAAAGCAAGTAAAAGTGAACAAGACATTCTTATAGAAGAAACATGGAACCATTTCAGCCAATCTTTTATAAGACCATCTTCCATGAACCAACAATAATCTTGTCAAGAATCTAAATTGTCCAATACCATAATCAGAAGACATAACAGCTTGCCTACCTTCTTCACCAGCAATACCAACACCAACATCAGCAGCTTGGATCATGGCAACATCATTGGCACCATCACCAATGGCCAAGGTCATAACCTTTAACTGCTCTTTGACCAAACGAGTAACCTGTGCCTTTTGACTGGGTGATACTCTACAGCAAATAACAGAGTTACATTGTTTTCCTAACAATAAAAATTTCTTTCTTAAATATTGATGGGCTTCGTCAATATCACCATTTAAATCATGAGCAAAGATATGGGTCAATGCCCCACCATCAATCACTAAACCTAAATTTGAAGATGGAGTCGAATGATCTTTGATGGCAGATTTGACCAATCTATCAATAGATTCATTGGAAGCATCTTCAATTCCGAAATTTTCAATCAAATAATTTGAAATCAAGTTGTCTAGGTATTGGAAGTCCTCTGGATCGGATTCACTTGGCCTAACTACTAACAATTTCATATCATTGTTCAACAAGTTACAAGAAAATCCAATATTAATAGCAGTTTCTATTCTATCTCCTGTCAAGACCCATAATTTTATACCGGCTTGGGATAAAATGGAAATTGAATCTGGCACACCTGATTGTAATCTATCTTCAATTGCCGTACCACCCAATAAAATAAAATCTGTTTCAACCTCCTCATCCAACTCCTCGATGATAGCATCTCTTGAATCATCTATAGAAGATTTAGCATCTTTATAACGTTTTAACCAGTTATTGAAATAGTAAGAATCCAATTCCTTTGAAGTAATACACAATGTTCTTAAACCTTCTTTAGCATAGTCTTCTAGATGCAAGGCAGTTTTTGAAATAACGTTCTCAGAGTTGTCACTTTTTGATAATTTTTGAAAAATGATGTTATCAGCACCTTTACAGTATAATATGATTTTATTGTCAGGTGTTTTGACAAAGCAGGACATTCTTTTTCTTGCTGAAGTGAATGGAATAGTTTCTAATAATTCATAAACTCTCTCTTCCCCATAAACTTCTAAAATTATCTTATTTCTTTGTCTTTCCTTAAACACAATACCAACGTCCCTCGCAACGGCTACCAAAGCAGCCTCATCCGGGGATTCTGCTTTAAAATCTCTCAAATTTTCATCAAGGGGATTAGTTTCTGTCATAACAGTATGACATAAAGCTAAAGCCAACATAAATTCTTCATTGGCGGATTTTTGAGCCGATGATTTAATTTCTGGTGATAATGTATCCCTTGTATATGCTCCTGAAATAAAAGTCAAGTTTTCTTCTCTGAATTGATCGTTGTTAGCATATTGATACAAGTCATTCATCATAATTTCTTTGTCTTGTTGCATTTTTGTTCTCCAGAGCTCTTGTTGCTTAAGAGTATCAACACCATTCCTTTTATCTAATCCTTGTTTGGCTTCAGTGTAAGCTAAACCATAGCTGACCCCATTGATCGAACATTTTTTAAACTCCATCACATTCTGGGTTAAAGTACCAGTTTTATCACTGAAGACATATTCAATTTGGCCTAAATCATCAGAAATATTCCATGATTTAGGGATACATGGGAAGTCTAATTTATCATAGTACATTTTGATATCTGAAAAGATGAAAAATGCTTGACAGGTCTTAATAATTTCAACTGAAACATATAATGAAATAGGAACCAAAGATTGATAGATAATCAAAACAACGAAAAATAAAATAACAGCATTGATTGCTGGAGTTGAACCATATGCTTCAAATTCATAAAAGACTCTTGAAGTATCACTTTTATCATAGAAAACACCATTAATAACAGCGGAAACAAAACACAAAATGAACAATAAAGCAAAATTGATAAAGACAGACAAATTTAACTCTCTTGAAATTCTGGATGCTTTAGTTGGTGTTATACCTGAATTCAACATTATTTTTGTTTCTTCACCTGTATAAATAACTATACCAATAACCCATTTTGTATTTCTCAAGGTAGAACCTCTTAATAAGACGTTGTCATTATTAATACTTTCTTTTTCATCAGAATTAACCAAGTTACCTTCGGAATCATAGTTCTCGTAATGAATAGTACCCTTGAATTGATATAAATGAGGATTAGGACTGTCACATTCAATCCAAAATTTAGAATTAGCCAAATCGTGGGCATGTTTCACATGAGTGGAGCCTCCTGATGTTAATGACCTTTTGACTTTCAAGTTAGTTTCACCATCTAAATTTTTGGTTTCAATAAAACAGTTACTTTCAACATCGCTGGTCGAAATGATAATCATATCAGCAGGAACTTCTTCGTTAGATCTTACTCTAATAAAGTCCCCAACACTGACATCTTTCCAACGTTTGTTTCTGAACATTACGTCACTAGTATCCTGTTCGCTCTTTACCAAATCATAATTAACTAAAGAATCTGAAATATCAAGAGCAGTAGTTCCTCTATGGGTTTGATGAGACTTTTTTCTATTACTTTGGAAACTTTGCCTGTAAGAAGCAGCCTCTTCTTCAGAAACAATCGTCGAAGTTCTATGCAACATATTTTCCAATTCAGCTTCCTTTCTTATAAATTCCTGTTTAGTTGTTTTCTTTGCAAACATCATTATACTGGCTTTTTTGATACCATTGAATACACTATTCGTAATTCTAGTCATAAACTTTTTGAATTTTCTCCAATTACTGATATAATCCTTCAAAACATTTTGATTTTTCATACCTTGAATTAAATGGATTGGAGAATTATTCAAATCCGAGTCGGAAGAACCTCTTCTATAATCTTCAAAAGCGTCTCTTAAAGCAGTTATGACCACAATCACAATCAAAGGAACAGCAGCCAAACCAGGACTTGAGACCCCAAAAATCTGGAAAGCTCCTAAAATAACCAATAATAAGAAATAAGTGTTAGCAGCATTTCTAAATTGGAATAATAAATTTTTTGGAATGAAAGTCAACGGAGTATATTTTGTAGTTCTAATCTTATTTCTTGCATAAGTTATGATTGGGTAACCATTGGAATCAGTCATAGTCTCGGGTAAGTCATAATTCACATATATAGTTCTTGGGATCTTCAAATAAATTTCTTTCAAATAAAGTGGCATTGAACCAAGACCACGATTGTATAAAAACGTTTGGAAAGACTGTTTCCAATTAGGAGGTTTTGCATTTCTTAAGTCCTTAGGAGTATATCTTTTATTTTCATCTAGACTTGAGGATTCTTGTTTATTATCTGATTTTTTTTCATATTCGTTAGAAATGGAATCTGAAGGTTCTTGGTTTTTTTCATTCAAAGGATCAAACTGATCTTCAGGGTTAGATCGGTTTGAATATGTTGAAGAAGATTGTTGAACGGCGTCATTATTATTATCACCATTCATGATGAGCTTTATAATGTGGGATAGTTACCAAAGTTGCTAATAACAATGAAAATATAAGTCAACGTAATAGCAGTTAAGTAATAATATAACCCAAATCTGATAATAGCCTAACACAGTTTAACTTAGGATAATGACCAAAAAGTTTTAATTCTTAACACTGAACAATAATATTTACAATTATTACTAAGGCTTGTAAAGCGGTAAACGGGCTAATAAATAAATACTTGAATTAGTTACAGTTTTAAAATTGATATGAAAAGCCAGAAATTGGTGACTATAGTCTATCCGGTAAAAACAGTTTCAAATATCCCTATTCTAACCTTGTAGTTCTACCCACTTATACTGGACAACTTACAATGTTGTTTTTCCCTTTGTTATATAAATTATAATTTCTTAATCATTTTCTCACTCTGACATCCGGCTATAGTGGAAGGGTTCAGAAGGTGCATGTATAACTTTGAGAGAAGTAAGTGGTAGAAGGGCACTGATATTACAACGGATTGATTCGATTAGATGGTTCCGATTACTGTCATGTGCTTAGTTTATTCGAGTAAGTATCAATTGATAGAGAAGGCTGCTCGTGATAGCTGGATTGCATATAACATATAGCCTAAATATTATTTTATGGATCCTGAAAGATGTTAGGTTTCGGTGTTGTGTGTAGGGACAACCCAGAATGGTGTTCGAGCAACATGGTGTCAACCTTTCTGTCATAATTGTTGCAAACAAGCTCTATTTGACAGACGGAAGTTTCAACCACCGGAGCATGAAAAAATATATAGGGCAAGTTAAGCACAATTTAAGGCAGCCTAACATCTGCATTTCTTGAGCGACTGGAGATAGTTCGTTTTGCCCCGACACAGAGAATCATATCGATAGCACCTTTTCAAATTGTGACATCCCCGAAAACTAAAAACTAGATTTGATAGTCTAAAAATCCTCAGTGTTAAACCTAAACCGGAGCTGTCAGTTTTTTTTTGCAGTCATTTTTATATGAGATGTATTTGATACTTTTATCATTAGTAGATAGTGGAGCATCTTTGAAGTATATCAGTATTCTAATAGAACAAGGTACAAGTTTTGTGGTGTTGTAGCAATCCAAGTAGAATTGTATTCTTTTTATGATTGCAACTCCCTCTTTCTTCTCATATTGATATTGTGGATTGCCACAAAGCTATTAGTGAATAGCAATACCTTGAAGCTCACATTTATACCATTTACAGACTCTTCTCCAACATGAACCCATTGCTATATAAACCCCAGTGAAGTTATAGTAAGAGACACGCGACAATGTCGCTTCGTCCATTGAAAAATTTTCAACGAGAAACTGAAAAATTCAACCCAACTAATAGTATATTACAAAATGTCAATTGAAGAACTCCCACAAGAAATCCCACAAGGTGCTGAAGTCCAAGTTATTTCTAAAAACGAAAAGAAAGCTAGAGACTTAATCAAAAAATTAGGTTTAAAACAAGTTAAAGGTATCAGTAGAGTTACCTTCAAACAAAGACCAAATTTAATCTACGCTATTGAATCTCCAGAAGTTTACAAATCTCCAGCTGGTACTTACGTTGTTTTCGGTGAAGCCAAAGTTGATGACATTAACCAAAGATACGCTGAACAAGCTATGCAAGCTGCTGCTGAAAATGGTGAACACAACCACGATCATGACCACGATCACGACCATGATCACGACCATGCTCATGCTGATAAATCCCCAGAAGCCATTACTGCTGATTTAGAAAAAGCTTCCATTAGTGCTGCTCCAGAAGAAGACGAAGAAGATGTCGATGAGACTGGTTTAGATCCAAAAGATATCGATATTATCGTTGAACAAACCCAAGTTTCAAGAGGTAAAGCTATTAAAGCTTTAAAGAAACATGGTGGTGATATGGTCAATGCTATTATGGAAGTCTCTTAGATAGTTTATATTTACATATATAAGAACCTAGTACCTTTGATCACTTGTTACTCTCCTCAGTAGACTCTATTTTATCTGTTTCGGTTATAGGCATTTCATCTTCAACTACAGTTTCATTAATTTTTTCGGAAATTGAATCAACTGCTGTTTCGGTACTTTCAAAAGTTTTAAATTCACTGGAAGTAACCTCTGGTGATTCAATTGGCGATAATGTCATATCCTTAGTATTATTTAAAAATTTACAATAAGGGCAGATAAACTTCATAAAGGGATCATCTGGAGGAGCCAAGCCACAGTGATTAAAACACTTCCTACAGATCAAAGCATACTTCTCTGTGTCATCTGGGGCACCTATTAATAAATCAAGTAGCCTATCTTGGAATGTTTTTGTGGTTGGTCCTTGTGATTGCTTTGGGTTTGAATTTAAGCTCGGGTCATTATTTGTACCTGGATTTACAAGCTGATTTATATTTGCATTGGGGATATTTTGAGGAGGTATATTAGCATTTTTAGGGATATTTGCTGTCTTCGGAATATTTCTTGTCTGGGGGATACTGGATGATTTTGAAGTTGATTTCTTCAAACTATCACCCGACTCTTTTGGTTTATCGGTATTAGATTCATCATATTTACTTAATAATTCATTAGTTGTTTTATAATTAGTAATCTTTTTCAATTCTTTTATTTTGTTCTTTTGCTTCTTTTTCAAAGTCGTTACTTGGTTTTCTTTACCATTTATCAACCAATTCACAGTAAATTGAAGGAATAAAATGATCAAATAAATTGCAACCGGGAAAGCAAACAATAGCGCTAATGACAACTTCAGTTGATTTATCATGAAAAATTGAATTCTATTCATGCCAATATTATTATTTGGCAAGCTCATCAATACGTAACTCCATAAAACTATGTAAATGGTGATAGTGTAATAGATGATTGATTTTATTATGGATTTTTTAACATTTTTCAATTTGATAATATCCTGTTGGTTTTTATTGATTGATTTATTAAGCTGATTCAAATCTTTTTCAAATGTTTCAATACTAACTGAATTGGATTTAAATAACCCAAACAAACCCATATTTGCCTTTATTTATCTATAAGGTGCTAGCAATTGAAAAACCGCTAATGTAGTAATATAATTAGAGTGATTGGCTTCGCGAAAGGAGTCCATCAGCATAGACGTAAAGAACAAAAGCTCCAATTAGAGGAATCTGAATAAATACTACAGAAGAGAAAATGTCATATACTGTAGGAGAAAAGAAGATAAGCTTGGATGATATACTAAATGGCGGTGATCAAGGACTAATATTGAAGCGTATTGGGGTGTTTAAACTTTGTTTGAACGATGCCAGTTTGAGATTATTAATTAATACCAAAAAGATAGTTCATTTGTATAGTGATATTATGATGATTTACAGCACATTATTGAATAAAATTCCAAATTATGAAGATGTTAGGTCGATGGCCACAAATTGTAGGATAGAGTCTAATATTTTGGAGACTAAATTTAATGAGATATTTGGCAAATCGATGAATGAAGTTGATATCATTTCAAAGAAAAGAAATTGGAACAACAAAAGTTATGAATCTTTGATTAAAGACTTATCTACAAATATATTGGTATTAACATCGAATTATTTTGAAAAAGTTTACAAAACATTATCCTGTATTCATTTATTTTTCGAGAATTTCAATAATTTAAAGAAATTATTGATACCATACTTACTAGGCCAGACTAAATTAATTATTAATTCAATAAGAAAATCCCTTTATTTTTTCAAGTTTTCAACTGTTGTAGATGATTTAGAGTCTGTAACCGAGATAACACCAACTATCGCAAAGCAAATGAAGAAGATTGAAAAAATTACTAGTGGATTAGAAAAGGAATCTTTAATCATGGAGAACAGTTTCAACACATTCGATCCAAGTTTGCAACAATATACTAGTATATTACTAGGCAAAGCGATATTAAAAAGAGATTTACAATCTGCAGATTGTCAAATTATCAAAAGAAGAGAAATCTGTTATCAAGCAGCAGAGAATGTTGTTTCAATCCCTTTGACAGAAGACCAGTCAGCTAAAGTTCAATTTCACACAAAGTATATTGGAATTTCCATTTTTTTGTTTGTATTACTAATGTTTTTTGTAATATACCGTTTAATAAAGGTCATTCTAACTTGAGGTTAACCTTATCAGTAATCTGCTTATCAACTAAAAGGCTGAAAAATCTCATGATATGAATTCTGAAACCAGCATATATAAGCAATTGCCTAAATATTATCACACCCTTTAAGCCTTACTTAGTTTTATCCTTTTGTAATTACCTGTGATTAATCTAGACAATACAGTTTATAGAATATAGTGAATGCTATTATTTCATCTCATCTAATTAGGTAATCCCTGCGAACACAAAAATCTGAACCACTCTCACTGTTATTACATAACTTGAATATCCATTCGTCGCTAGAGATTGATACAAACTGATTGGACACACGTCGGTAGTTAAATTGCATTGACCTACGCCGGATTGATTACACTAAGTCTAAGATTGCACTTCGCTTCTGGGATACTGTTGGTTTTAACATCGGAATTGACAAAGTATTATTTGACTTGGACACACATTGGACTTTGATTAGTTGTGTGTTATTGTGATACTTAAAGAAAGCTAACGAGTTTGAAAAGTTAGTTACATTACTTATTGCCATAGAAAGAGTCCCACTGATAGTTTATTATAAAAAATATTGGATAACAGCAAAATGAGTAAACAAATATATTCGGCAACATACTCAAATGTCCCAGTGTTTGAATTTGTGACTGAAGAAGGCCCCATAATGAGAAGAAAATTGGATTCTTGGATAAATGCCACTCATATATTAAAGATTGCTAAGTTTCCAAAAGCCAAAAGAACAAGAATATTAGAAAAGGATGTTCAAACTGGTGTTCACGAAAAAGTTCAAGGTGGTTACGGAAAATATCAAGGAACTTATGTTCCTTTGAATTTAGGTGTCGAATTAGCTAAAAACTTTGAAGTTTATGATATATTGAGACCCATTTTCGAATTTCAATACGTTGAAGGAAAATCTGAAACCCCCCCTCCAGCCCCAAAACATAATCATGCCTCCGCATCAAATGTTGCAAATAGAATGAATTCTGTTAATGGTACTGAACCAACATTGGCAAGAAAATCCAAATCAACCAATTCAATCAATGAACCACCAAGAAAAAGAGGGAGACCAAAAAGAGTACCAATGAATAATAATCAAAATTTACCAAACTTGAAATATAGTGATACTACTCAAATTAATACCGTGACAAGGCAAAATACAGAACAAGATGCTTTGAATATAATGGCTAACATGACATCAGTGAAGAATGAAGACTTAGAAGTTGTTGGTAGTAGTGATAATGAAGATGTGAATAACGAAGAAGTGGATTTTATAAGCGGAAAAGAATTATTTGGTACCCCAAGAAATTCTTTCGAGAGAATAGTACATGACAGAGGTACTCCTTTCCAGACTCCTTATCAAATGAATCAATTTCAAGGTCATCATGGTCCAACTCCGAATCAAATACATCCATATGCAAATGGTTTGAACCTTTCACAGATTTCTCATTCAAGATCTCATTCTCAAAATGATCCATACAGCTTATCACAGTATCACCATCCAAATCAGAACAACCAATTACAAAGCTTCAAAGATGAAGGTAAATATAGTGAGTATTTCCATAATTTATTGAATTTCTTCCTTGAGGACAATAACCAAAATCAAATCAATAACTCGAATAGTACTAATGATTCTAAAGAATCGAATAATGATGATAAAAAGAAGGAAGTACCTATACCCGAAAGTTTATTAAACCCTCCTAAACCAATTATAAGAATTAATATCAACCAACCGATAGACAGTGACGGGAATACCATCTTTCACTGGGCATGTTCAATGGGCAACTACGTCAATATTGAGTTTTTGATCAATAATTTTCCTAATATTATAAATTCAAATCTAAAGAATAATAACGGAGAAACGCCTTTAATGTTTCTTATAAAATTCAATAATTCATATCAGTTGAAAAATTTCCCCAACTTGTTAGAATTGTTATTTGATTCAATTTTGTCGGTGGATAATTATAATAAAACGGTTTTGCATCATATTGCCTTAACCTTAACACCGCCTCCCAACCAATCAGTGATATTGAATAATAATCATGTAGCTGAGAGTTTCAATGGGAGTCCTCATGATGAGAATCAAGTTAACAACTATTTGAAAAATAAAGAAAGAATCGCAAGGTATTATATTGAATGTTTATTGACCAAGATCCTCGATTATCAAACGATTAATAATATTGAAAATGATGAATTGATCAAAAAATTTTTAAATCATCAAGATGCAGACGGTAATACGGCATTCCATTTGATAAGTTACAATTTAAACAAGAAACTCATTAAAGTCTTTATCAATTATCACAAGTTTATTAATTTTAATATCAAAAACTTGGTCAATTATTCTGCAGAACAATATTTGGCATCCCATAATTATATATTGAAATTGGAGAATGATGATGAGGAACAAATTCCAACACAGACAGATATCAAACAGGTGGGTGGTAATGATGACAGGAAGGTATTTGGAAATGGGGTTAATAGTCAATTGATATATCAACCCCAAACACATAGCTCGTCATCTACCTCATCATTAAACGACAAAGACAAGCCAATGGCTTTAAACGAGTTGACCAAATCATTTACAGTTCAAAGTTTTGAAAGTCAATTGTATTACAGTAAAATGACAGTCAACCTAACAAATACCAAGACCAATTTGATAACAGAAAAATTGACCGAGTTACAATATATGATTGACAAAGAATTGAACGATAAAGATGAAAAATTATTGAAATTAATGAATGTCAATAATAAATTCAATAATAGCAAAATAGTCGAACAAAAATTGATATTAAAGATATTTAAATTGGATAACCTTATTCAGGATATAAATGAAGATGTTGAGAATTTTCAAATTGATCTTAAAAGGGACAAAATCATTCAGGATGAAATCAATCGATTCTTAAATGATTTAACATTTCAAGTATTACAAAAGAAAGAAAAGTTAGACAAAAAATTAAAAGAATATAAGGATAAATATTTGAAAATATTGAGACAAAGAGTGACAGAAGAAAGTAATTTACATACCAAAAACAGTGGTTCTGATAAAACTTCTGAAGCTACATATGATGAAAAATTTAAATTGTCTGTGGAACTACAAGAAGAAATAATCAAAAGCAAACAATATTTGGATCAAATATTCAAATTGTCAGCAAAAGTACCTAACTTGAACAAAGATGATTTTAAAGAAAATAAAAATGCACCAAATGGTAATTCTATAATTTCAAACTATGGTAGTGATGATAAGTTGAATAAGTATTGTAAGTTAATTTCATTATGTTGTGATATGGACATAAACGAGGTAGAGAGTTCCATTGATTCCATCGAGCAATCATTAATAAATTCTATGAACCGATAACCATGGTCTATTGTATTATATTGTAAGTTTAGTAATATATGTTAATAAAACACGTCCAAGTCGCATTATTTGCATTGGAGATACCAGTGTACTCTCAATTAGCTGATTGTAAAAATGGAACAATCAATTTTAGGAAGTGTTCCACTTGTACTTCAATATCATTCTACTGCCATATTTCCATACTCTTTTATTATCTGATGTCTAGTATCTTTTTCCGAAAATACGTTTCATTCTGACGTGTCTGAGGGAATTTAAGCCCTGAAGAACTGAGAATCGCAGAGATGGCGCAGCCAAAATAGATCTTTCTGCTTGGACCTGCGTATTTAGCAAGACACACAAATAAATGAAATTTCTGGATATCAAGAATTCGTAAACCAACCATCAAAATAAAAGACGACACGCTACAAAGGATAGGCTGTAATAGATATAAGAAGATATAAACAGATTATGATATGTTGTTGCGAATGATTAATCAAAAAGGACGCTTCATTGCTTTACTATTGGTGGTGATATTTTTTGTTAGCAATGTGATGTTGCTTATTAGAAATGACCAGGAATATCAAGTTAGACCTAATGCTTCGTCAAAGCTGTATTCCGAAATAGTCAGCAGCTCCATTTCATCGTTAGTCAAAGGCAAGAAACCTTCAACTTATTTCCCCTTGTCAGAATCTTTAACTCCTGATGACTTGTACATAAGTTCCAAATTAACTTCATTTGTAAATGCATTCAGTTATTTGAAAACTAAGGATAGATTTATGGATTTCGAAGCTAAAATTTGTGATGATTTAACGTATAAAAATGATATAAGCTTCAGTCAACCTAAAAAATTAGAGGCTGATTACGATACTTTCCAACAAAAGTTACAAAAATATTATTTTTATAAAGACATACTTATTGAAGGCACAAAAGTTTTTGAATCTAATTTACCTGCCAAGAGTCAGTGGATACGATTTGCTGGGTCTTCAGTTTGGTTAAATGATTTACAAGTTCATCTTATGATCAGTAGGTTGATTTTTTCGCCTTCCGGAGTGCCAAATAAAGGGTTTGTAAGTTTTCTTTATGCTCAAATCTTTGATAGGGATTGGAATGAATTATCTACGGATCTACTGATACCTTATGAAAAGTATCTGAAAGAAATCGACGTTGAACAGGACGGAACTATAGTTGAAAATATATTTGATAGAAAGCTAGCTTATAGAAATGTTTCATTCCCAACGATGATGCCAATAAAATTTGGGTTTTCCACCGCTTCTAACTCAAGACATTACTGGGGCCCTGAAGATCCTCGAATTTTGAAAAGAATTAATCCCCATTTTGGTTACGAAGAACCAATCATTGTATTTAACATGAAAGATTTAGCCGTTCAAAAAAGAGTGATGCATTTGTACTTGCCTTTTTCCAGTGAATTGAAAATATTAAAGAGAAGAAATGAAGGTTGGGCAAATATTGAGAAGAATTGGACTCCATTTTTCAATAACAAGGACGATGAACCCCAAAATAAATTAAACTTTTTATATTCCATAAGTCCATTGGAGGTACTATCATGTAGCATCGAAGATGGATTGTGTGATAGTCTTCAAAGACAAGAAAAATCAAATCTTAATTCCTTTGGTTCTTTAAGAGGAGGTACTCAGTTAGAACGAATTCCTTTCAATGATATCTTACCAAAGAATTTACAAATTCAATTCCCTCAAAACAGACAGATTTACATTGGATTTGCTAGAACTCATTTAAATAAATGTGGATGTGGTGAATCGATGTACAGGCCAAATTTTATGATTCTAATCGAAGATTATAACCCCGAACTGAATACATATTATTATAGAGTTGGTGCTGTATCAGAATTCATTGATTTCAATGTTCAAATTCCACCTTGGAGGTTGCCAGAAGTTGATGATGAAGGTGAATTGAAGACACCTGAGGATATACTGGTTTGTGAAAAATCGTTTAGAAATGTGTTGATTCCAAACTCAATTGCTTATTGGGACATAGATTCTGTTGTTTATAAAGGTATGAAGTATACTAGAAAAGAGTTCAAAAAGATTTCAAAATCAAATACAGTTGATTTTCAAGAAATAGTTTACAACGATTATTTGGGTTTGACTTTGTCAGCTTCTGACAAGGATGTAAGCATAGTCCACATCAAAGGATTGACTAATTATGTTCTCAGTATTCCTTCCCTATTTAATACTGATGCATATGTAAAAGATGACAGTGACTTCCGTTACATAACTAATTTCAATGAAAAATGTAGCGAAGTTGCAGCAAAAGCATACTGTGTCGCTTACGGAGACGCTAATCCTGTTCCAGAAGAAGAAGAGGACGTCGATGACGAAGAAGAAAACGATAAACAAAAAGAAGGTTCAGATTCTGAATCCAAAGAAAAAGAGAAAGAAGAAAAAAATGAATCTAAAGACAACAAAGAAGGGAAAAAAGAGGAAGGGAAAAAGGAAGAAGCACCACCCGAATCCAAATCTAATGCCGATAAAGAAGAAACCTCAGAAAAGGAAGACACCAAAGACGGGGAAGAAAACTCTAATTCTAATTCTGATCCAAAAGACGTGAAAGAGGACCCCAATTCTTACCAAAATACTGACGATAAATAACTTTATGCTAGCACAACTTAAAATATAGACACGATGTAAAATTGACCATCTAGTCCCTCCTTTTCAACTCTATCATGTTATATATCACATAAAGTAGCAAAAATAACTGTCTTACAAATAGCTGTCTAACCATTGCCAAAGTGATAGCCGAAAGGCACCTCTTTGGCACCACTAATGGTAACCTATCGCGAACATCTCGCCAGCCCACCGCGAACTTATCGCCAGCCCATCGCAGACCTCGAACCATCCCAGCACGAAACGCGGTTCGTGTGGCTGTCCTTCGTTAACCGAAATGTTCCAAATGAGTGTCTTAAGATCTGCGATTCACATTAAATCGGGATTGCAAAAATGGCATAAAAATTTTTGCAGCAACATCCCATTAATAACCGAAAACACAAGAAGCTTAAAAACTTTTATATATATAAGCGTATTTACACCCAAAAAGTATAGGGCCATAATTATTTAGTTGATAATCATTATATATAGTTAGTATGTCTAATAGTATTAACAGCGATAAGCTTGAAATAGATAGGCAATATTCTGTACCAGTATCTGCAACATCTTCGGAAGATTATCCAGTAGCATTCCATGGTAAAAGAGTCGAAAGTACAGAAAACTTGGACGTGGAAGATGGAAAGGAAAAGCATCACCCAAGAAGGGACTCCAGAAGGGAATCTACCAACTCATTTCATAAATCATTAGAGGTGATTAGAAATTCCTTCACTAATCAATCAGTTTACTCCAACAAATCCCAATTTTCGGTCAAAGAAATATATGGTGATTTAGATAGTGAAGAAATCGAAAGGGAAAGGGCTAGAGCTAGAGAAGATATAATCAGCGAGTTAAAACAAAACATTGCAAACGAAGAAGTCGATTTCGAGCCTTTCAATATTCCAGAAAGTGGCTTGCCCATTGAAAATAACGGTGAAGAATTTGGTGATATTGACCCTGAATTGATTACTTGGGAAGGCTATGATGATCCAGAAGATCCAAGAAACTGGAAACTTTCTAGAAAAATCTATCTTATAGGGTTTGTTTCCATTTATGCATTAGTTAGTCCGATGTCTTCATCGATGTTATCACCTGCTATTACGGAGATTTCACAGGACTTCAATATCACAAACTCAACTATTTCTTCCATGTTAGTTTCGATCCAAATTTTAGCCTGGGCTGTGGGCCCATTATTAGTTGCTCCTTTGAGTGAGTTCGACTATATCGGAAGAAAACCAGTTTTAGATGCTTCCATTTGGATGTCATTCTTCTTTAACTTGGGTTGTGGGTTAAGTAAAAACACTGCACAAATGATGGTATTCAGATTTGTAGGGGGATTATTTGGTTCTTCTCCTTTGAATGTCGGAGCTGGTGTGATTTCTGATTTGTTCGATGCCAAATCAAGAAATGTTGCATTGGCTGGCTTTACTTTAGCACCTTTATTAGGTCCTGTCATTGCTCCTGTTATCTCTGGTTTCATTGTTGACCATAAACAATGGAGATGGGTTTTTTATGTTTTGACTATATTCAATGGGTTTGTTGCCGTAACTGGATCATTGTTCTATAGAGAAACATACTCACCTAAATTGTTAAAACTGAAAGCCAAAAAATTAAGAAAATTGACAGGAAATCCTGCTTTACACACAATTTATGAAATTACAGACCAAAGTTTTGGCTCAAGAATGTTTATCACTATGACAAGACCTGTCAAATTATTATTCACACATCCTATGATCATTGGTTTAGGTTCTTTCTTGGCTTTCGTCTATGGTTTCATGTATTTGTTGATTGTCACTTTCCCTACTGTTTTCGGTAAAACTTATGGTTACAGCAAGAGTGTTGTTGGATTAATGTACATCCCAATGGGAATCGGTTTTACTGTTGGAATTATATTTTGGACGGTAGTTATTGGCAAAACTTACGAGAAATTGATCGAGAGAAATAACGGAGTAGCCAAACCAGAGTTTAGGTTACCATGCTTATTCATTGTTGGGCTTGTTATCCCTGTTGGCTTGATTTGGTACGGATGGTCAGCCCAAAAAAAATTGCACTGGATCATGCCAGGAATTGGTTCAGGAATCTTTGCATTTGGATTCATCTGTGCATTCCAATGTTGTCAAAGTTATTTGATTGATATGAATCCAAGATTCGCCGCATCATCTGTTGCGGCTGCTGCATTATTCAGATCATTATTTGGTTTCAGTTTCCCACTTTTCGCTAACCAGATGTATGACAGGTTAGGTTATGGATGGGGTAATACCATGAGTGGCTTCATTGCCCTTTTATTAGGGGTCCCATTCCCAATTTACTGTTATTTGAATGGAGAAAAGATCAGAGAAAGCTTTAACCAAAGGTTTGATAAAGATCAAATAAAACAAGATCAAGGTATCTTAAATGATTTGAAGTAACGAAATTATGATTTAATGAATATATATAATTAATACGACTTCTGCTGGTCTCTATTCTAAGTTTTTTATTTTAGTGCTAAATTCGTATTGAAGTTCGATCTGGAAATCGTAGGCTATTTATTTCCTAATTGAACTCGGAGATTGATAAAATATAAAGACGGTCAAATTCACGGAAACCATGCAATATATAATTCCCATAATCCCAAGGGTATAACAAACACTATCTTATTACTCATAGGAACTAACAGGATAAACTCTCTTCCAAATTACTAGTGAACAAAACTTATAAATGACTATCAAGCAAGTATTCCGCTCATTTATCAAGGCTGCTGATGAGGATGATATTGTCCCCACTATTCCAAAAGCTGTGAATGACAACATATTCAAAAGGTTCATGCTTACGGGAAAGGTATCTGTGATTACTGGTGGTTTAGGAGGTATTGCAAAAGCCATTGCTAGAGGTTATGCACAAGCAGGTAGTGATGTAATTCTTTTAGACTATTCTAGTGATGGAGGTGAGTTTTGTGGCAAGTTGCAAAAAGAATATGGAATCAGATCACAATTATATCAATTGGATGTTACGAAGCCCGATGAGGTTAAGAAGGTCATTGAGTTGATTGTACAAGATTTTGGTACCATCGATGTTTTCATTGCTAATGCTGGAATTCCTTGGTATAAAGGTAGGGTTATTGATGATTCATGTACGGTTGAAGACTGGCATAAATTAATGGATGTCAATTTACATGGGGTGTTTTATTGTGCCAAATATGTAGGTAAGATATTCGAAAAAGAAAATAAGGGTAGTTTTATCATAACAGCATCGATGTCAGCACATATTGTGAACGTTCCACAATATAAAGCAGCATATAACACTAGTAAAGCAGCTGTAAAGCATTTTGCCAAGTCATTGGCAGTTGAATGGGCAGCATTTGCAAGGGTTAATAGTGTAAGCCCTGGATATACTCAAACCCCTTTGATGAATCCAGTTCCAAATGAAGAAAGAGCTAAATTTTGGGGTATGACTCCTATTGGAAGAGAAGTAAACCCTGATGAATTAGTTGGTGCATATATATACTTAGGTAGTGATGCCAGCAGTGCTACTTTAGGAGCTGATATTGTAGTTGACGGAGGTTTTACTTTAATTTAATTATTATTATAATATACACTAGCAATTCAAAAGTCTCTCATGTAGTATTAATATAAATAGTCAACGTAACCACTAAATTATCTACATTTCCATTAATATCTTCCTATAAATGTGGAATATTATGTAGTTTATCTATTCTTCAATAAGTGAGAAATTGAGATTGAAAAATTTTTCAATTAAGATGTTTAAAAGATTAATAAATATACCTAAAACTAACAATAGTTTAATAAAATCGCTCGCAGGAAACCCAGTTAGAGCATTCCACTACACCCCAATAAACTTCAGAACCAACACATCCACAAGAACCAAAGAAAATGTTCATGATTTAGAAACATTTTTAAAATTAATAGGTAGAAATTGTATTGAGCATTTGGACCTGTTTGAAGGAGATTTAGATAAATTCTTGAAGACCAAATCAGGTGATATGAAAGACATGGGTATAGATACCAGAACCAGAAGATATTTATTAAGATGGCAATATAAATTTGTTAATGATTTAGAACCATTAAGAGAACATAAAAGAGGTAAAAAGAAGAATGGAGGTGAAAGAAAGGCCAAGACTGTGATTGCAAAGAGAAAAGCATTAGAAAGATTGGAAAGTAAGGAACAATTACAGAAAGAAGAATCCGAAGCTGAAGCTAAAGGTGAAAGAGAATTTTAAGCATTAATCGCATGTCCATAGTTATATAGTGCTGAGGTGTACTGGTGTCTCGCCGTGTAAATAGAAAATGAGAATCAACGGAAAGTTCAACGTATTTTACTATCTATGATGAAATATATCTCAATTGTACTCTTTTCATTATTTTTAATTTTTGGCTTTGCCAAAGCCAAAGACTTGCCTGAAGATCCACCAATTACTGAAAAAGTTTTCTTTGAAATAGAAGAAGAAGGTAAAGTAATTGGTAAAATTACTATCGGATTATTTGGTTCAGTTGTGCCAAAAACTGTCAAAAATTTCAAAGAATTGACTTTAAGTGAAGATCCAACTTTTGGTTACACTGGGTCTATTTTCCATAGAATCATTCCAAAGTTTATGCTTCAAGGTGGTGACTATGAAACTGGTAAGGGTTATGGTGGTAAGTCAATTTACGGCGGTAAATTTGATGATGAAAACTTCACTATTAAACATGATAGACCATACAGATTAAGTATGGCTAATGCTGGTAAAAACACCAATGGTTCTCAATTTTTTATTACCACTGTTGTTACCAAATGGTTAGATGGAGCCCATGTTGTTTTTGGTAAAGTTTTGGATGGGTTTGATGTAGTTGATTATATGGAAAAAGTTAAAACTAGTTATGGGGATAAACCAGTTAAAGAGTTGAAAATTATTTCAACAGGTGAAATAGAATTAACTAGTGAAGAAAGTGCTAAAGTAGCGGAAAATGTTAAAGATGAATTATAATCGTCATTCATTTACTAGTTGAATATACACCAACATACACTTCTATTTTAAACTATTGTTGAGCAATATCTCTAAATCATCTTTTTTAGGTAATTCTTTGGGTTTTTCGTCATTTTTAATATTACTCAAGTCATTCAATAAATTTATAGAATTTTTAATCGATAAGGTTGAGTTTAATAATCTTGAATTGATTAAATCATATAACTTTGGAGATTGATATATATTTGCTCCAATTATATAGTAATCATTCAAAATTTGTATATTTTCTTTATTCAATCTATTCTGTTTTCTAATAATCCAAAAATCAGGCTCCCTTATGTACGCTATTACAAATTCTACACCAACCATATCCACTAATTTATTTTCAAAATACTTTGTAAATTCCAATGGAGTTTGAATATTTGGCGGTGGAGGCTGAAATTGAAATTGCATTTTAATAACTTGATTGTTGGAGGTTCTATCATAAAATGGGGACTCGCTGAAATAATCTAACACATTACCTGTATGTAATCCGAATTGATTAATCCATTCAGGATTCTTCCACTGAATTTCATCTAATGGCTGGTCCATTATTGTGCGATTTTGAATTTTTCAAATTCATCTCTTAAATAATTAGCTTCTTGTTCCATTTCTTCAATTGTTCTTGGATATCTTTGATCATCAGTTAAAAATTTACCAGGATTCAATCTATGGTCGGCTTTTCTTTCTTCGAAATCTCTAATTATATCAGAAGCTTCCAAGTTCTGGTGAACACTGTCACCTTTTAAAGAATCGTGTTTGAATCTGGGAATTAGATGTGTATGTAAATGGGGTATGCTTTGACCGCTTTCAGGGCCATCTTGAATAGCAATGTTTAAAGCATCAGCTTTATACTCCCATGTCAAAAATTTAGTCAAAAGTTGCAAACTTCTCATATAATCAATGGATTGTTCATCATTGAGTTGGCTGAATCTGATTATTTTGGCATCATAAGGTACTAAAAGAACATGTCCCTTGACTAAAGGTTTGAGATTCACCAATGCATAACAATGTTTGGATTGAAAGAATACTTGTTTGTTGACTACGTATTTATAAAAATGAATATCATTCATAGTTGAGTTTAATTTTTTGAGACTCTGCTCTGGTAAGCGATAGAGCAAAGCAATTGAATAAAACGCTCAAGAGATTAAGCAAGCAGAAAGGTCGCCTGCAGTAAGATTATAGACGAATTAGCAGAGAGCTAGGAATTTGAAATGGCTCCTTTCCCAAATATACATTTATCTCGGATAATATTACCCAACTCGTATATCATTTCGAGATAAGGTGATAACAGCCATGAATTCCAGATACCCCAGGGATCGGGAAAGTACTATCTTACTATTAGGATGTCCTATGACTAACGATAAATAGTAATTGACAATTGAGAAACCAATAGGTTAGAGAATCAATAAAATGAGGTAAATAGTCGACGATTTATATAATATTAACTATTTAGTTAACTTTTGAGAAATATTCTTTAGAATCTGAAACAGTAGCTTTGATAGTTTCAGAACCTGGTTGCCAGTTAGCTGGACAAACTTCACCGTATTTTTCAGTGAATTGGAAAGCTTCGACTAATCTTAAAGATTCTTCGACAGATCTACCAACTGGTAAATCGTTAATAGTGATTTGTCTCAAGACACCCTTTGGATCAATTAAAAAGATACCTCTTAAAGCAACACCTTCGTCTTCGAGTAAAACACCATAATCTTTAGATAAAGTGTGGTTGGTGTCAGCTAATAATGGAATGTTAATTGGACCTAAACCACCATCTTTTCTAGCAACATTAGTCCAAGCTAATAAGGAATATTCAGAATCAGTTGAAGCAAATAAAACTTCAGCATCTTTATCGGTGAATTTCTTGATAGCATCGGAGTAAGCAATAATTTCAGTTGGGCAAACAAAAGTGAAAGCTAATGGAATGAAAGCTAATAAAACCCATTTACCTTTATATTGTTCTAAAGAAATTTCTTCGAAAGTACCATCAACGACAGCAGTTTTTTTGAAAGTTGGAGCTGGTTTTTGAATTTGAGCGACCATTGTTATATTCTATTAATTTCTATTATTGAAAAATTTAATTGTAAACGAAAAAGGAGGATTCGAGGTCAATTTATACTTTGAGCGTTATTCTAGAATGTGAATTTGTTTGTAATAAAGTCGGGACACCCGTACACCGGATTCAACTTGATTAATAACTGCAATCGTTAGATAACGATGCCGGTTCGGAAAAACTATATAGGATTTGATAATAGGGATGCAGATATAATGTATTAGCTTATTAATAATCATAAACACCAGTTAATAAAGTTGATTATAGACTTATAGATAACGAGAGTCAAATCGTACACGTCCTCACAAATGCCGACTTGGATCCAAAACTGTGGGCCGATTGCAGCCACTAACAAATTGGCTTAAAGTTTTAATCGGTGTTAATTGATTACAATTAGGTGAATTGGGTTACCAACATTCATAATATGATATATCTATATAATAGTACATGATGTTCTTAATATTACTAAAAGTGATTTAGACGTAGGTAAGCAGCCTCTCAAAATGGTTCCACGGTTAGTTGCCACTTGACTCCCGCTTTGATTCATTGGACAAGTGTAACGCCACAGCGGACGTGCTCTCACCGTTGGATGAAATTGGGAGAACTAGGGTGGCGTGTAGTGCGACTGGTGGTAAAGCAAGCATAGACCATTGCTGCTGAAGTGTAGTGAATGGTTCATGATGTGGGGTGCAATATATTGTACGGTGTGGTGCTAGAGAGATGAGATAGTGGTAACAGTGAAATTAGATTGTAAAAAAGATCTGACGGTGCGAGTAGACAGCATTTCCAGGTCCATTTTAAGTGCATTTTAGGTCCACGCAGTCCAATATGGGCTAGTTAGCGCACAGTAGAGCCATCGGTCACTCTTGGGTCCACGCTAGGTCCACGCTAGGTCCACGCTAGGTCCACTCTGAGCCCACGCTAGTCTGGTGCCCATGTTGCCCATCAAATTCTCAGACCTTAACCCGTCTTTACTTCTATAGCACACCAACGCGATCCGTGTTATCCAACCGTAATTTCCTATTCCCCCCCAGTATATTAATCCTATTCACTATTCATCTTTACATTCATCTTCTTTCACCTATTTCATTATCTTTCAGCAATTTGCAACATTTGAGACTATGCACGACTCGTCAGACGTGTTGAGAAACCGCAGTGACAAAAAGAGCTTTAGCATGATGGAGAAGTTTGGGTTTCATAAAGTCTCCAATAGCCCAGGTACTGGTAATCCAGTCATCAGTCACAATCAGGCACCGGTGCCTTCTATAAAAAAAGCTTTGAAAGTTGTTAATTGTCCCTCCAATGCAATTGCCTTGAGTAATCATATTGCTGTTAATCCTCAAGAATTTCCAAATGAAATCAACTACTGCAAATTAGATAGACTATTTGTCTATTCTATTACCAGGGATCCTGGTGTTCCTCCTGGATCTATTGGTTTGGCTGGTAACATTAGGCAATGGGGGAAATGGTCTTTGAATCAGTCTGTCAACTTTGAATCCTTTGGTTTAGATAGTTTTAATGACAATTCTATTTATATTAAATCAATTGAGATTTTGATAGATTTCAGGTTGAAAAGTAAGGGCCATTCTTCACCAATCAATCATAATGAGTTGATTGCTCAATTCTTAGCCAGTTTCAAAAATCAAATCTTACAACCTTCCCAGTCAATTGTAATGGATTTCAAAGGTCAATATTTCCTGTTGTTAATCAATTCGGTACAAATAATGGATTTGAATGGTAAAGTGGGTGATGTATCAAGTGATATCAACTCCAAGGGAATATTGATTGATCAATCCGAAGTAGACTTCTATCCTGTTAATGAGTCTCCTATTAATATTGTTAAAGATTCAAATTCAAAATCAATGGGTAGTAATAGACCAAGATCAAATCCTATTATAAATCCTGATTTTAAGTTGGATAGTTTAGGTATTGGTGGTTTAGATCAAGAATTCCAACAAATCTTCAGAAGAGCCTTCGCTTCAAGAATCATTAGTCCTGATTTAGTTAATAAATTAGGGTTAAGACATGTTAAAGGTTTATTGTTGTTCGGTCCTCCTGGTACTGGTAAAACCTTAATTGCTAGACAAATCGGTAAGATGTTAAATGTTAAAGAGCCAAAAATCGTTAACGGTCCAGAAATGTTAAGTAAATTCGTGGGTGAAAGTGAAAGCAATATCCGTAATTTATTCAAAGACGCTGAAGAAGAATATAAGAGAAAGGGTGATAATTCAGCCTTACATATCATTATTTTTGATGAAATGGATTCTGTATTCAAACAAAGAGGTGGTGGTAAATCTGATGGTACTGGAGTGGGTGATAACGTCGTTAATCAATTGTTGAGTAAGATGGATGGTGTGGATCAATTAAACAATATCTTAATCATTGGTATGACTAACAGATTGGATTTAGTTGATAATGCGTTATTAAGACCTGGTAGATTCGAAATTCAGATCGAAATCTCTTTACCTGATGAAAAAGGTAGATATGAAATTTTGTTAATTCATACTAAGAAAATGAAATTAAACAACTTATTAGATGAAAACATTGATTTCAAAAAATTAGCAAAAGCCACCAAAAATTTCACTGGTGCCGAATTAGAAGGTTTGGTTAATAGTGCCACTTCTTTTGCAATTAATAGTTTTACCAAAGCTGAGTCCTTAGCAAAAGTCGATGACAACATCAGTAAAATGAAAATCACTTGGTCCAATTTTGAAATGGCGTTGAATGAAGTTAGACCTGCATTTGGAGTCAACGAAGAAAATTTATCGGAAAACTTACCATACGGTATTATCCATTATAATGATCAAGTAAATAAATATTTAAGCCTTGGAGAGTCGTTTATCAATGAAGTCAGTAAGAGTGAAAACGAAAGGTTGATTAGTTTATTATTCCATGGTGATGCAAATGTAGGTAAAACTGCATTGGTCACCAAATTGGCTCTTAATTCTAAATTCCCGTTTATTAAGATTTTAAACGGTGATTTATTAGTGGGTTTAAACGAGTTTCAAAAAATCAATCAGATTGACCAAATCTTCAGAGATGTTTATAGGTCCCCATTGAATGTTTTAATTATTGACAAGATTGAAAGTATCATCAATTATGTGCCAATTGGACCCAGATTTTCTAACGATATATTACAATTATTGATGGTTTATTTAAGTAAAAGACCTCCAAACGGAAGAAGATTATTGATTTTGGCCACAACATCACAGTATTCAATCTTAAAATCAATGAATTTAATAGACTCTTTCACCAAGACCATTAAAGTTAATACAATCAAGACCTTGGATGAATTAAATATTATTATGGGTGATATTGATTTTATGGACGAAAATTCTAGAATTGAAATTTGTAACCAATTGTTGAAATTGTCAAAAGATGGGCAATCGGTGATCAATTTAGGTATTAAAAAATTGTTACAAGTATTAGCAAACGCCAAATTTTCTAATTCTTCCGTCAATGAAGTCGTCGAAAAAATCTTGGATGCACATACATAGTAATAAGATAAAATTTGTAAACCTTATATTCGAACCCTTCTCTTTTAGACCTCTGAATAATCTGTCTACTTTTCAGCCAAAACGATACACACAGTATTTTGCAAGTTAGCATTGTTCTAATCCATGGTGGGGTTCTAACTTGGAGTAATAGCTGGGGGATTAGACTGGAGGTTATTTTTGGAGGCACCAGCTGGGGTTTGTCAGGTGAAAGATATTTGAGCAACGGGTTAATTAATCGGAATTTTCGACTGCAAAAAAAAATGGAATTATGTCAAGTGACAGGGTCAAGTGACAGGCATAGAGTTGGAAAAATATTATAAACCTGAACACATACATTAAAAGCTATTTACTCAATCAGATGCCAATTCTACTGAAGGAATATTAACATCGGTTTTGGAGAATTTTCTTGCATTAATTCTTCTTTCGAATAAGATATCTAATTCTTCATAAGTTCTATCTTTAGTTTCGGGCAATCTGAAGAATGCCCAAATCAAGGTAGGTAAAGCAGTTCCAAACCATACGAACCCAGTTTTACCTCTTAAATTAGCTTCTGTAGGATTGATCAAATATGGCTCAACAATATTGGAAATTAATGAAGCTAAGTTGTAAGCATTTCTTGCTAAAGCAATCGAAGGACCTCTCAATCTTGTGGCACTCATTTCTGAAGCAATGGTAAATGCAAGTGGACCAATAGTAGAAGCATATGTTGCAACCCATCCGATTGTTATACCACTTTGTACCCATTTCAATGCACCTACTTGTTTTGGACTTGCTAATATACCAATCAACAACAACAAGAAAGTCAAGATAGCATAACCACTGACGTAAATTCTTCTTCTTCCAAACCTATTTAAAAGGAACCACGATGCAATACAACCACTAAATGAAATACCAGTAACACCTAAGTTTAAAGCATAAACATCGTCTGGGTTTAAACCAGCTTGGGAAAAGAAATATGAAGGAGAATAAGCAAAAGTGGAACCAGATAAAACCTGACCGGCCAAAGCGATACAAGCAATCTCAGTACGTCTTAAATTAGTACCTTTGAAACACAGTAAGTAACCTTTCCATCCCTTTTCATCGTCACTCTTGGCTCTGTCTTGAGCTTGTTCCAAAGCGTTGGTGTGGATCATTAAACTGACTTGTTGTGGGATTTTATGGTGTATTTCTTTGGAGCCTAATCTTTGTAAGGCCTTGGCAGCATCTTCGTGTCTTCCTCTTCTGACTAACCACCATGGAGAATCTGGAGCTAAATAGGTCAAAATGAATAAAGGGATTGGCCATGCCCATTGCACAGCAAATGGAACACGGTAAGACCATTCAGTGGTATTGTTAACAAGACCCTTTAAGACACCAGCAGCGATAAATTGTCCGATAGCCCAACACATATTAACATAAGCAGTCTAGAAAAGTTAGTATTCACTCTGAATGAAATAATAATAATAAACGTTACATACCATATAACCACGTAAAGCAAGAGGCATAACTTCAGAACTATAGGTTGGACCCATGACAGCGAAAACACCCCAAGGTAAACCACAAAGAATCTGCCCTGCCAATAAAGTTTGGACATTGTTTGCAAAGAAAGGAATAAAAATAAAAGCACTCATAAAGATTAAAGAAACCATGATGACCATTCTATGGCCAAATCTTTCAATCAAATAACCGTTAGCAAAGACCCCAAAAATAGTACCTACAGAGGCACCACAATTCAACGCAACTTGCCATGGACCCGTTAATTGGAAATTACCAGGACTAATTTCTTCTCCATATTTTCTTTGAAAACTTGGATAAGCAAAGAAAGAAGACATCAAGATATTATCATAACCTTCCATGATAATAGTTGCTGAGATAACCATAGACCATAAGATGGCCTTTTTGTGAAATCTTAAACCATCTTTTAAAGTAAGTTCATGTTCAGCGTCAGTAGCGTCTTTAGCTTCATCAAGAACAAAGGCAGTTTTACCTAAATCTTGTTTAAAAGAAGATTTATCAGAACCAGCCAAATCTTCTAAATGGTCAATTTCTGGTTTCTTGTCACTTAAATCCATTTTTGACGATAGGGTAATATTGAATGTATGACTTGATCTGATATAGAAACCACTTATATAATTTCAAGTACCAATTAATATTGAATAGTATCAAACGGGGCAAAACAAGATACTTATATATTAATTACAGTTGAGGAAGTTTTTTTATCATCCCCATATGTATGGCCCAAAACGTAAAACAATAATGCAGATTCAAACTTGCATTTGCAATTTAGGCTGCCAAATCTGATGGCTAACTTGCAAAGATCCCAGGGCTTAATTGGATAACAACTACGGCGGAGGAACTGGTTGCACGGAAAGGAGGGGGATGAATTGAGTGTCAAGTTCTTCCTAGTAAATTGCGGTGAGAGGCTACACTCTGGCAGATGCACTCTCAAACTTTAATCTCTTTGTTTATTGGAACTCCGTATTTGCAATATATTTCCACCTTGGTTTATAGACTCTTTTCTCCCTACTGTCCTCTATTCTTCAGCCTAATTCACTCTATGCTGCTATCTTTACCATTCGGTTTATCTCCCATCATCGCATTTACCCCAGATTTTGGACCCCACCAAAGAGTCGTAAAATGGGAAAATTAGCATAATCGGTAAGCGATTGGGGGATTGCGAGCAATTTTCCATTTGAATCTTTCCATTTTATTAACAATTGAGGTGAAAACAAAACAACATAATGACCGATATACTTTACTTATGTTGTGGTCTCGTAACATTAACTGTATATTGGTGATTTTCAGCTGGGCCTCATTAGTTTAAATGACTGAAACTGCATTTTACTCTCTGGGTAATGAAAATTTATTACAACTTTCGCTTTTTTTTTGCAACTTAATTTCTATGGAATAAACTCGGGTATTAGCTGTTATTGTCATGCAATAGACCATAGAAGCGAACTGTCCACTTACTTCTACAATTGGATGCCCTGTTCAACTGTGTGCAACAAATTTACTAATGATTTGTATTTTCTTGACGGTCGGTTATGATTCCAGCTTTTTTATTCTATGGTTGCTTATGATGTATATATGTTCTGGAAAGTGACAAAAGTCTAGTTTTTAGGATAGTTAATGTCTTTGATGTTTTTGCTAGAAGGCTTATAAAGTTGGACGGCCCATTTATAGGATGAGTTGGGCTCTCTACTTTATGATCTTGGAAGTCTACTTTGCTTGGATATTTAACCAAGTTGACGTCTAAATTAGTTGGCTATATACATTGCTTCATATGAAGGATACTCGTAGGAATCTGTCATTGGATTTTGTGGATTTGACCATCGACAGGCCGTTATAAGCACACTGCATTTTTAATCAGCCAGTTGACTACCTTAATTCCCTGTATCACAATTTAGTATTGCCATTCTTGATAATGTTCTAGTATGTAGTCCCTGTATTGTTCACAGAAGTTTTTATAGGTGGTGTCGAATACCTCTGAGACAGATCCAAACATGATGCTTTCTAGCAAATCAGATTAAGAACTGAAACTTTTGATGGGAGCAAATCTATTGATTAGTCGACTGTTATCCTAACTTTCTGTCTATATATTAACTAGTTTATGCTATAGTGATGAAGGCTGCAAAATCACCATTCTTTATACTCACTTGCTCCACATTTCAGATTTCTTAGCACCAAGAAGATGAAGTCCAAGATTACAAATAATAAGCAATTGAACCCTTTACAAAGATTCAAGAATATTCTGACGCTAAGAATTTTGCATAAGTGGGTTATCCCAAATTGTTGTTGGTAGATTAGCTTTGTTGTCAATGATTTGGGTTTAGCGCATTAAATTGTTTGGCTGTTCCACGATTTCTGAGTCTATAATACAAGATTGGTTGGAAACTTGAAATTTAACATGGGTTTTGGATATCTTGCGTTGATTGTGGATACTCTTTCACTAGATCAAACTCGAATCTAAAAAAACTCGAATCAAGCACTTTTGTCAACACTATTCATTTTAAATTGACTAGTATAAGGGATCAGTACGAGGGTTTTAGACCAGGAGAAACGTAGTCAAAGTTATACTCAAAACTAAAGTCGGAGTTATACCAGAACTGTGCCACAACCGTGCCACAACTACAGTCAGAACTGTTCCTGGACAGTCATTCTTTTCCTTAAAGTCATAACTTTAAAGAGCCTTGTCGAGCTATAAAAACTTCTTTACGGCATGAACGTAAAAGACAAAATCACCCAAGAGTATCGGTGATGTAATCGCCAATTTTAAAAGTAAACATCAAAAGGAGCCAACAGAAGAAGGAGGTGACGCCCTGTTAATTTTCAAACACGCATCTTGAAACATGGCTAAGAATGTTTCAATAGTGATCGAAAATAGTTACTATGAAATACACACTAGATATTTATCGACAAACGGTGGATACTGTGGCCTTGGAGGTTAAACTGCCGTAATTTGTTTCCCTTGTTATTCACTTAGACGATAATTTGGTGCTTAACCAACATGCATGAAATATATGTAAGTTCAACGTATGCAGGAAGTTTGGGCATTTTTAATTATTGCAAAAAAGTGCTAAAATTTTACATTGCAAAGAGACCATCGTAGATAAAAAAACTTGTATTCCACATGAAGAAACTAAAAACTCTATAAAAATGTACCTTGCAATACCGAAACTAAATGAATAAACCGAAGCAATACTGGTATGAAAATTGTGGATCGAAACTATGAAATTTTAAAAATCTCTAAAACTAGAAAAGGAATCTATAATTCGTTGAATTATAACCACCGGTGACGGTGGCGTTAGAAGAAACTGGGTAAAAAGCACTTGATGGAACTGGAGTGGTAGTTTCAAAAGTTGAAGTAGTAGTAACATCAACAAAAGTAGTTACAGTGGTAGTCAAATCTGAGAAGGTTAATTCAGCAGTAACTGGAACGGAACTTGTAATAGTTGAAGTTAAGAAAATAGTTGAATAACTGGTTACTTCATCAGATTTTGGTGCATCACTAGTTTGACCAACAGTGACAGTTTCGGTAACTGATTCAGTTTCTGTAACAGTGACAGTTTCTTTTTCACAGGTATCAGTATTGGTATCATCAGATTCATCATCATCAGCAGCTTCAGTTGGTTTAGAAACAGCAGTCAAAGAAGTTAAAGTAACTGGAGCAGTAATTACAGTATCATCAGAAGTTAAAGTTTGATAAGTAGTAATGTAACTGGTTACAGTACTAATACCTTCATCATCCATCCAATCTTGTAAAACAGATAATTGACTAGTTGCAGTAACAGGAGCCACTAAAGTAGTTGAAGGTAAGTAAATAGTGGTGAATTGGTCGACGGTAAGGGTCGATGTGGAGTTGTAAGCTTCAGAAGATGAAGGAATACTAGGATCAAAATCAGCAGTAGTTGAATTTTCAAATCTCTTGAAAGGAACTGCAGCGATCAAAGGCAATAATTGGAAAAAAGTTAACTTCATTATATTTAAAAGGAATGGACGCGATTATTAGACGCAATGAATTTAATGAAATCAAGGTTTAGTTTAGATATAAATTACTGATGATTTAAGTCGCTTATATAGTTTTAACATGTTTCAAAAAAAAATTTCCAAATTGGCCCAAAGTAGCTCGAATTACATAACCGAGAATTCAGGTACGCTTTGTCAGAAATGGTAATGAATACTGTGAGAATGTATAATAGCCAACATAAGGGATAAAAAACAATACTAAACAATTATAGCCCAGTGTATATAATAGCCAATTGTTATTTATTGTTGGGTATGTTCTATACTTTGGCTAGAATAGTATATATTTGTAGAATTAATGATTATGTTGTCATGTACCTTTGAGACAAGCATTTATACACGCAAATATTTCGAGTTTCGAGTTTGTAGTCTGAGCTGTGGCTAATGAAAGTAAGCCAAATTTTATAGGAGTCGTTTGTTTGAAGTCGTTTGTTTGAATTAACGAGACTGGAACAAATGTTCAACAAATGGTAACATCTCGCTATGGATTTTAAGCGTATAGGGATATTAAAATTGACTCAAAAAAGATTATGCAGTTTTAAGGATAAAGATAAGGAAAGCAATGTAAATCATCGAAATCATCAAAACAGTAATAAAATGGAGAGACCAAAAGGGGAGAGAAAGAAATCACAAGAAAAGTAAAAACCCAAACGTATATATAATAAATAGTCATTAATTCATTAATCTTGATATTTTAAATTTTCATAGTAAGTTAAATCGTTATCGATTAATTTTTCTTCTAAGAAATCATTAATAAGATTATATTTATCTTGTTTTAAAATATCAAATTGGTTTCCTAAATTATCAAAATTGACAGGAGATTTTTGGTTATTTGAAAAATTAGGCAACAGAAGGAAGGAGGTTGGTTTCAAATTTAAATTTAAATCTGAAGATTTTAAATTTGTATCCATAATTTCTGATTGTTGTTGTAATTTAAATTGAAGTGAATGTGGATTAAGTTGTTGAAATTGAGGTTTAGTTTCAATAAAAGAATTCGAAACTGAAGAAATAGTGGTTGATCTTGTTAATGATAACATTAAAGAATTATTATCATCGTCCAAAGGTGAAGAAGTTCTTGATAATGAAGGGCTTTCATCAAAGTCATTATCATGATCATTATCATTAAGTTCTTCCAATTCGTCATCATCAATAAAGTCAAAGATATCATCTTTGTTGAAAATTAAAGGTTCATCTTCTTTGATAATCTTCAAATTATCAAAATTATCATTCATCTCATTGAAACTTCTCTTTTTATCATCTTTTTTATCTATTTTATCTAAATCGACATTACTGAAACTCTTGAGACCTTCAACATGTTCATTATGTTCGATATTATCAATCCCATCCATATGATCAATCTCATCCTCTATTTCATTGTCGACATTCTTATTAAAGTCATTGTTGATTACCATCGACTTCAAAATTTTATAATCATTAATCAAACCCAACAATTTGAATTTCAAATCATTGTTTTCGGTATCAATTAATTGAATATTAGTATTTAATTGCTTTATCGACATATTTTGTCATTGAATAAGTTTAAATGTATTGAATAAATAAATGTTCGAGGTTTGTTTTTTTGTTTCTTTTTTATGGGTTTTTCTATTGGTTTGAATCTATTAGTTAACCAGAAGGTACTTGGTTATTATAAGTGTTGATCGACCCAATAATATAGAGTATTATGAATATATAAATTATATTTCAATACTTTTAGCTGTTATGTTGTGGATACTTTATTATTTATATATGAAAATTTTTCTTCAGGATATCTAAATCCGTTGGTAGCGGAAAGAATAGGATTGAGAATAACCAATAAATAAATGTAGATTAATCATATGAAGTTGCTGTTTTTTTAAACTTCGAGTTTGAAATTTAATAAGAGTAAACAAAGTGATACATGGTTATTAGATGACTGTAGTAGTAGATAAACAATTCATTGGTTCATTCAAAGTAAAAACTCATCTCTAAAATGGCCAAGGTCAATTTACCCTTTAAGTAGCCGTAATACAGACCGAGTGAAAACCGACTCAATTCGTGTTTTCACAAGAGTCAGACAGTTTATGTTACGAGAACTAAAGAAGGACTTCTAGTTAATTGATAAGGTCATTAAGATATGAGATTGTTGTCAGTTGATTCAATAGGGGAGACAATTAATTGCAGCAATCGCCCGATCTGCCATGTTTTCAATTAGCAATAAACAATTGATGCCTGTATACGACAGTTTTGGAATCCACGGAGAATTAGAGAATCGATTGCACTTAACAGCAGTCGGGCATTATGAGTTCAGGACTAGGAGTTAGGGGCCAGTATTAGTACCTAGGCTGGGGTTAGTGTATTGGTTCTGGTTGTACGGATGGCATCCATAATCCGTACAACCACAATCATCCCGCAGTACATCCCGCAGCCCATCCCGTAGTGCCATCCCGTGCCATGTCTACGACACTCTTCGCTCCCTGAATTGTACATTCAAGGAATAATCTACAAGTCTACAGCAGTACCGTCGATCGACATACAGCTCTATTACCATGTATACGCCTACAGCCTTAATATCAGCAAACAACCCATCCTACAACCTACAATACAATACATTATATATCGAATCTTGCTTACGTCCTCGATAAACCTTAATTGCCTTAAACGGAATACTCCAGATTATTGGCCCACTTTCTTCCGGTGTTCTGGAGTTTATGTTTAGGAGTTAAGCTAACTAATTATCTGGGGAATCGTGAAGAGGGTGGTGTTGGTCACTTTTAGATATCGCTAGTCTATCTTCTTGTTGCCTTATATACTGTCTATTTTGATTTAATGTATGTTTCACACTGGTGACAATTGTTGTCTCACGTTGGATATTTTCGGGATCCATTATGACTTCGAGTCACGGTAGTCGTCTTGTGCCAAATGGGTCTCGAGATGAGGTGCTTGCGGATATTGACGAAACGCGTAGGTAGCCTTTTTTGGTAACCCGGTCCTGTTTTACTTGCTGGTTGTGATACCTGGACTAACCGTCCAGGTAATTGTTCGAATTGCTTCCAAATTTCTAGCTTCCTGGCTCGTCGGGTCGGTAATTGTTAATTTTGTATTCCTATTTCTCGCCTGTTTAGGCTTAGTATCTTTGAATCTTAGATATCTCTGTTATCATTTCAATCCCACATATATCTACTTATTTTTACTCATTTTCACTAATTTTAGTTTTTATTTTCGATTTTTATTTTTATTTTTGGTATTTTTTACAACTTCAACGCTGTCAAAAAATTTACTGTGATTCATTTCCTGGTGCTAAAATAAAATCTAATATTTTTTAATCTCATGCCAACACGCTTCAACTATACATATTATTAGTACAATACATTTTATTCATATGAAAATTATCGATTATTTGAGTTAATTCTATTTTTTACTATTGATTCTTAATTCAAAATTTTGGGGAAAAAAGAGGTATAACAGATGGAGGGATGGCCGAGTGGTCTAAGAAGATAGTTCTCTCAGCAAATCTCTTAAATAGGCGACATGTAGTTTACTGTCAATTTTGGGTCACTCGCAAAGTAGTCTAAAATTTAGACCACTTTGCACCTTTTCAGAAGTTTTGAAAGTACAATTTTACAGTACTTCAAGAGCTTTTTTCGATTCTGAAAGAGATATAATCTTTGTAATATACAAAATAAAGATATTGGCTCTGAAGGATTGTTGTAATTTTAAAGTTTTTCGTACAAAATTTGTATTCTAATTTGCCTTCTTACAAACATTGGACCTAACTTAGCGCGGGGGTCTTTTAGAAACTATCATACATAACTGCCTCCCAATGGAACCACCAAGACTCTGCACTGGTATCATCTTTCAGATATTCAGCCTTTATTGTTATAAGACTATTTTTAAACAGGTTGTATCTCCTAAAGAAATAGGAAATTGAACATTTGATCTCAATTTTGTACTGTGACAAATCCTGTATATAAGCGCTTTTTTTTTCAAAGCGCTTTTTTTTTTTTTTTTTTCAATCTAATGTCTATTATCATCACTATATACTAGAGAATCAAACCGACTAAAAGGAACCATTAAAGGTCATCAGATT